>RXON01000686.1:0-43934 GCA_009667805.1 Leptobrachium leishanense
TACGAGTTCAGAAATAAATTCTTTAGCACAATAATGTACATGTGGGTGTTGCATTGTAAGGGGTTGTGTTCGTTATGGGTGTGGCCTCCTGTGAATGACGAACAAGGGGGCCCCACGACCTCCTATTGCCCAGGGGCCCCATTAGTTGTCAGTCCACCCCGTGTGTGAATCATTTTATGTGATGTGAGAGTTGAGGCCCGATTGAAACATTTCCCACATTCTGTGCATTTAAAAGGTTTTTCTCCTGTGTGAATAATTTTATGTTTTGCAAGACATGAGGCATGATTGAAACATTTCCCACATTCTGTGCATTTAAAAGGTTTTTCTCCTGTGTGAATCATTTTATGTGTTGCAAGAGATGAGGCCTGATTGAAACATTTCCCACATTCTGTGCATTTAAAAGGTTTTTCTCCTGTGTGAATCATTTTATGTGTTGCAAGATTGGAGGCATGATTGAAACATTTCCCACATTCTGTGCATTTAAAAGGTTTTTCTTCTGTGTGAATCATTTTATGTGTTGCAAGATTGGAGGCATGATTGAAACATTTCCCACATTCTGGGCATTTAAAAGGTTTTTCTCCTGTGTGAATCAGTTTATGTGTTACAAGATGTGAGGCCTGGTTGAAACATTTGCCACATTCTGTGCATTTAAAAGGTTTTTCGCCTGTGTGAATCATTTTATGTGTTGCAAGATTTGAGGCCTGATTGAAACATTTCCCACATTCTGAGCATTTAAATGTTTTTTCTCCTGTGTGAATCATTTTATGTGTTGCAAGATGTGAGGCCCGATTGAAACATTTCCCACATTCTGTGCATTTAAAAGGTTTTTCTCCTGTGTGAATCATTTTATGTGTTGCAAGATGTTCAGACCGATTGAAACATTTCCCACATTCTGTGCATTTAAAAGGTGTTTCTCCTGTGTGAATCATTTTATGTCTTGCAAGATTTGAAGCCTGATTCAAACATTTCCCACATTCATGGCATTTAAACATTTTTGTTCCTGTATGAATCTTCTGATGCTTTTTAAGAGCAACTTGCTTTGTAAAACATTTCTCATATTCAGAGAATGGCTTCTCTTCAGTGTGAAGAGGTTGGTGGATAAGGGCTGAATCGAACATAGAATTCTCCTCACAAAAAGTAGGTGAAAATGTTTCTTCTTTGCAATTTGTTTCAATAATCACAAGGTCAGACGTAGAATATGCGGCTTGCCCCATGTCAGAAGCTGAATTTCCTTTGTAATTTATGTCTGAGAGATTTTCTTCTTCTTCTTCCCAAGAGGCCGGTTCCTGCTTAATATCACTAGGTGAATATTCTGTATATTTTATGGTTGAATAATTGGTTTTATTTGGGACTTGTTCTTCTCCAGAAGCCAGGGATTCTTGGTCAGTATTCGTTGCAGATTCAGCTCGTCCTTTTGTTTGCTTGTTAAGATGCTGCTCCACATTATTGGTTATAGATTTATTTCCAGAATCAGATAAAGAAACCGGAGTGTGCGATTCACCAGATACAGATTTATCTATTGAAAGGGAAAATCACATTAACACGTGAGAAGGTCATTCAGGAACAAGTCTATCAGACGCACAGCGAACATTTCACATTGTTGTTTGTGTCAAACACTAGAGAAATGTGTCCAAGATTATGAGAATTAAACCTTCTCTTACCAAGTGCCATAACTGGCCGGTGATTTTCCCTCGTGACGTCCTCATAGAGCTTCTTGTGTCCTTCTAAATACTCCCACTCCTCCATGGAGAGATAGACAGAGACATCCTCACATCGTATAGGAACCTGACACACACAATGATAAAACTGCAGTTAAACGTTCTGCACACAGCTCAGCATATGCAGTGCATTAATACATCACCTGCTTGCGGGTGCTCTATGGATCCAAGCGATAGTCACCATCCAGAAACAACAAGAAGCAGGATGCCGCCAAGTACAAAAATAAATAATCTTTATTAACTACATCACAAAATATCTCAATACATGTGAAGGATCTAATGCAATGGATATGATATATTGTTTAGTACTTTCAGCTTATTACCAGTAGGTGGTAAACAATATATCATATCCATTGCATTAGATCCGTCACATGTAATGAGATATGTTGTGATGTAGTTAAAGGGATCTGCATGTCTAGAAATATAAAAGTGTTTAAATGTCAATTTAAAAAAATATATACCTATAGACAAACTAGAATAAATCAATAAAAGTTTTAAAAAATGTAAAAAAATATTATTTTCTTCCTTTAAACTCTGTCATTTCATCTTCTCTGGCGACGCCCCTCAGGGGTGTTTCTTCAGCTCATACTTCCTGAATATTCCTCGTCTCCTCCCCGCCCACTACCACACCCACTATTCCACCCAACAAAGTGTTACATGAACTACATTTCTTGCTCCATCTTCCCACACAGCCCCCATGCACCCCACTACTTCACATACTCAGCTGTTACCCTCACCTAGTTTGTCACCCCTCTCCCCTTAGATTGTAAGCTCTTGGGCAGGGTCCGCTCTCCTACGGTTCTGTGTGTTTAACTTGTATGGACATTTGTTATTCTGATTCTCCCATTGTACAGCGCTACGGAACTTGCTAGCGCTTTATAAATACCTGTGACTGTATGAACTAACACAAGTTGTGCAGCTCAGGACCTCAGACTGGGGAAACTGAGGAACTGGCTATTAGCTATCTGCACAACTGTGATAGCAAAACACACTCACCCACTGACTCGCTCAAACACTCGCGCTGTCTCACACACTGACATGCTCCACTCGTGCTCTTTCATGGTATTCACTGTCTCACTCAAACTCCCTCACACAGTCGCTCCCTCTCACGCTCTTGTGTTGTCTCTTGTGCGTGCTCTCTCGCTGCACCTTTTTTTGGGCTTTCTCTGCTTTATATTGCTGTCTTTTTCTCTACAATTTCTTGCTGTGTCTGTGTTTTTCTTTGTTGTCCCTCTCTCTGCTGTCTCTTTTTCTCCCTGTGTGTATGGATTTCTTTCCTTCCCTGTCTCTGTAGTAGCTGGGGGTGAAAGGTCAGCCACGCCCTCCCCTCAGCTCAGCTCACAGTGCAGGAGGTAGAAGGAGCAACTCAGTCGCACATGCTCACTGCGTTTTTTTACGTATACCAAAGTATGCGCACTGATTGGTTAGCTTTAAGTGCCTCCTGAGGTGTGCATGGAAACCACCAAGAAAGAAAAGCAAGTAAATATGAAAAAATACGATATTTACTTGCTTTTTATGCCTGCTGAATGACACAAGTGACTCATTGAAAAGATATAACAGGTTTTTAAAAGCACACTAGCAAAGCATGCATGTCCCTTTAATAAAGATTATTTTTATACTTGGTGTGCATCCTGCTTCTTGTTGTTACTGTTTGTTAGTTGGCAGTAAGGGTTGGCCAATGTTGGTGATAGCACTCGGTAATTTTTAACCCTTTAACGCCGCAGGACGTTCCATGATGTCCTGGCGGGCTTTGAAGACGCGGGGCGTACAGGTACGCCCGGCTGTCTTCAATGGGGCCACCTCGGCCCCTCCCCGCAGCCTGCGCGCGCTGAACTCGTGGCGCGCGTCATTGGCTGCAGAGGGACGGCCTGAAATCAAGCCGTCCCCTGCAGCCAATGACGCGCACTGCACGCCGGCTGCGGGGAGGGCTCAAAATCATAATAGCTGTACGCCTCGCCGGCAAATTCAAACCCCTTAAGGGCGCCACCCCTGCGTCCTTAAGGGGTTAATATATTGAAGTGCAACACAATCATCTTTATTTTTTGTTTACAGTCACCATCCAGACACATACCTTGGTGTTACTGTACAGTGTCCCATTCCCAGCCGCCTCACCTCTCCAGTCAGCAGACGGATGATCTTATTGCTCAGCTCCAGGATCATCTCATTGTTTTGCTCATGGATTCCTGAGTGAGGTGGAGGCTCCGTATTGAAGCTTTTGCTCCTATAGTATAGTCCGCCTTGTATTTGGTGAGTACTGTTGTCAGTGACCATCTCATGGATCTTCACCACCTTATGAGCCTAAACATTTGAGTGACAGCAATATATCTATAATGAGTATAAACATGCCAAATCCTGAGAGCCACCTATCCTCTTGTTGAACTAACACTCTCTGCTCTTATTTCCATAGTGTGCTGTATCATATGCTGTAACTTTTATTTACGTAGGAAAAACAAGTTTTGCCCATTTGACAGGGCATCTCTCCCTTTATATAGGTCAGAGTTTTAATTTAAAGAGTCCCTCTCTCCTGCAGGAAAGCACTTTAAGGGGGAAGAGGCTGCTGTGAGCATAAGAGCCATCCTACAGGTCGGTTCCTTCAGATGGAGACAAAGTAATTTCCTTATGTCTGTTGTGTTGTCTTTATGCCTCAAAGAGAGTAAACCAATAGTGCAACCAATTATTATAAACAATAAAATTGAGAAAAGGTACACACGTTATTAAGTGTCACATATCGGACACCAGATGTAACTGTAGCTGGCAGAATTATAAGGGGTACCGGATCCCCTCTCAGCAGTCTGCAGCGTCCTTCCGTATAAAAGGACACCAGGACCGTGGATTAAAATAATTTATTTCAATATAAATAATAAAAGAATGTAGCCGAGACGCGTTTCGCGATCAAAATCCGCTTCCTCAGCCAGCATATATACTTAAAGGTCCTGTGGTATGGTGACCAATATGTTTAAAGAGAAGTGCTATACCCCGTTGATGGTGGTAACGAATTTTTGTAAAAGAATCCCGTGCATAATTTTTTGCAAAAATTCGTTATCACCATCAACCGGGTTTAGCACCTTTCTTTAAACATATCGGTCACCATCACCAAGCAATGGCCAATCACTCACTCATAATCAAGTATGGATTAATATGAAGTCCATTGAAGGAGAATAAATCACAGCATGGTCACCTCTATCCCTAGCACTAAACCATGTCTCCTATTGTATGGAATGAAAGGGAAAATACATTACGAACGCTGGTGTAACGCATGTCCATCTTACAGGCGGAACTCAGGCAATAACTGCCAACGCAGAACAGGATTCGCTTTCGGTTTCATGATGTGGACAGATTACATTAGGAAAAAAGACTATTTAATCGGCACTACAGGACTTTTAAGTATATATGCTGACTGACAAAGCGATTTTGATCGCAAAGCGCGTCTCAGCTGCATTTTTTTAATTTTATTATTTATATTGAAATAAATTATTTTAATCTTTAAATCCATGGTCCTGGTGTAATTTTAGAAGGAAGGACGCTGCAGACTGCTGAGGGGTGATCCGGTACCCCTTATAATTCTGGTGGCTGCAGTTACATCTGGTGTCCGATTTGTGACAACTAAAAACGTGTGTACCTTTTCTCAATTTTATTGATTATAATAATTGGTTGCACTATGTCTCTGCCTTTTATTCGCTTTGAGGCATGAAGACAACACAACAGACATAAGGAAAAATAAGGAAATTACTTTATCTGCATCTGAAGGAAGTGCTGTTTTCAACCACATTTGTTCTAGATCTACTATTCCTGGTGATTTGGGATATACCACCACGTGGAGAGGAACAGCAGCTGATTCAATTCTGAACTGCTTTTAGAACTATATACAAACTATTTTATATTTTTATTCACTGCACTGTTCGCACTTTGACCACTGGGTGGCGACACAAGTACAGATATTGCCTTACCCTACAGGATGGCCCCACGCTCATTCTATTTGCTACACTGGCTGTCACTCAGGTCTTGACTGATAGTGTGCTGCTCTCCTCTGCCTGAGTGGAAGGTTGTCCTGTAGGATGGCTCTCATGCTCACGGCAGCCAGTCCCCATGTGGCCACCGTGGGCATGAGAGCCACGCTACAGGACAGCCTTCCAGTCAGTATGTTGCTCTCCTCTGCCTATCATTCACGACCATGCTGCAGGTCTGGGATCTTTAATCCAAATATTTACCTTTTTCTAGTTATATAGGAAAGTGAAAATTCGTCGATCTCTATAAAGAAAAGGGATGTCCTGTCAAAGTTTTGCCCATTATAGCGGCACAATAAGATGAAGCTACTAGTGATATGCGCTTCGAAAGGTCTCGGTATCAAAACAGCTCCAGGGTTGTTTTTTATATATACTTTATTTATAAGATAGTTGTTCACTTTGTGAAGCACAGAGTAAAATAAGCGAAGTGTTTCACAGGTTCAGCTCAATATCACAAGAGCAACGTAACATAATACTCTGATCTGCCACAACATTATAACAATGGCGCCTGTCAAGTGGTAGCCAGTTCTTGAATTTCATGTGTTGGAAGCAGAAAAAATGGTAAAGTGAAAATATCGGAATGATTTGACGAGGGACAAATAGTAATGGCTAGAGGACTGGGTCAGAGCATCTTCAAAACGACAAGTCTTGTGGGGTGCTCCCTGGTTTGTAGTGGTTAGTACCTACAAAACGTAGAGCAAGGAAAGACTACCAGCATCAGGGTCATGGGCGCCTGAGGCTCATGGGGAGTGAAGACTAGCCTGTCTGGTCACATAAGAATATCTACTATAGCTGAAAAACGTAATGCTGGCCATGATAGGAAATTAGGTGACCTTTTTCAGCAGAAAAATGCCCCTTGACACACTGCAAATATTGTTCCAGAATGGTTTGAGGAACATGACAAAGATTTCAAGATGTTACTTGGACTCCAAATTCCCCAGATCCCAATCCGACTGAGCATCTGTGGAATGTGCTGGATTAACAGATCCGATCCATGGAGGCCCCACCTCGTAAAGTACCTGCAGCTAACGTTTTGGTGCCAGATAACACATGACATGTTCAGAGGTTTTGTGGACTCCATGCCTCAGTGCATCAGAGCTCTTTTGGCAGCGCGAGAGGGATCTACATGATATTAGGCAGGTGGTGTTAATGTTGTGGCTTTAACATATCTGTTAAAATAAAATCAATAAGCATGAATATATAGAAGTGTAGTGTCTGTGAGACGTCAGTGAACCTGGGATGACCTGGGGATATTTATGTATTAACAATTGACAACAATTAACAATAGGGGGGTAAGATGCAAGAAACCAGATGGTTGTAACATTTATCTGATTGCAAGACAAGTTATAGTTTCCCTAGTTGTAATATTTGGTAATATATCTAAAGACAACCGAATTTGATACAAAAAACAACCATCCAGGAGAATTATCATGCACACACCCTGGGAACGTCTGGCCAGCGTTCTCTCATGTTGTAATGATGAGTGTCTCTTATGTTATTGGGATTGTATAAAAGAAGGACATAGTGGTCATAGGGAGAAGAGAAGGAAGGCTCCTACCTGAGAACAGAGCTCCTTCTCAGGTTAGAATTTAAATGGGACTGCTCGCCTTTTATCCAGTACGATGAAGCTTTTTTCGATAATGTATTGATATACTAACTGATAGGATGTAAAAATCCTTTTATCCTGTTTTCTGTTTTATCTCCGTCGTTAGCTATCTTATTCTTAATTCCTTTGACATTTCCACCTGGCCAAGCATTTTTTTATTTATCTATACTCTATAATTCAGAGTTTTAGAATTCATATCCAATACATGTATTTGAGAAATGAACAGAGCACAAGCGTTTTGATGTCACATCTTTTACTTCATTCAAATCTGATCTGAGTCAGAACTTTCACAAGCTAAATATAGAAAAACAGGTCAGAGTTAGGACACAGCCTCTTAATACTTATGATTGGCCAAGCTTAGGCATTTTTCAAATGTCTCACACAAAGAACTTTGTTTAAATTGACTAACGTACTTTGAACTAAGTATTGATTTCTCCAACCACATCGGTTTCAATTTATCAATGGTCATCTCTGCAACAAAGAGCCTTTACTCAAGATACAGCAATCAATATTCTAGACATTTAGACGCCACATGTAGTGTAATTTCATCTCTGGTCAATAACAACAAAAGGTACCTTTAAAAATCCTAGACTTCGCCTCTCTAGGTCAAATCTGGTGGTCCTTTTAAGACTTTTCATATCTCCGGCCCCACTGACTGAAAGTTAAAAGATTAATGATCTTTCAAGAACTGATGTGGGCCATTATCTTCTATCTGGCTCAGAGATTTCAAAATATAAAGATTATCAAAAATTGGTTTGATTAGAAGATTAGGAATATACAAATATTCCTCAACACTAACTATTTAGCTTTTGATATTATTTTGTACTAACACTTGATATACTGACTGCTATCAGCTTAAATTTATCAATCATTTATTCCACTAATATCAGCGTCTCGTGTTTATCTACTAACAAATTTGTGCCAGACCTATTTTGTTGTTTTTTTGCCATCTATGTGTGTCTCATTACTCTCAGCCAAACACAGCATTTGCATTGCAGCTCAATGGTTTAATTGGCTACCTTAATTAATAAACTATTTTGTACCAAGGTTATTTTTAGCCAATGCTTTAATGTCATCTACGTGTGTCTCATTATTCTCAGCCAGACACAGCATTTGAAGCTCAATGGATTAAGTGATGAACTAAGGTAATGTTCTTTAATATGTGTAATGTTCCTGATTGTCACATGTGATCTTACTGCAGTAATTTGTTGATGGATACTTGTTTTGATTACCGTGATGTTTCAGGTTGATGCGTTAATTAATTAACACATTTGCATTGATTGGGTCACTGTTCAATTGATTGTGATCTACATGTGTGTCGGATTCAGTGACAAACTGGTTTCAATTATGTCCTTGAGGTTTTACTTATGTATTTGCCTAATATTTAATTTAATAAATATATATGTAGCGCTGTGGTAAAATCTTGCTGTGGCAGTACCTATTTTTGGCCACAAGATGGAGACTATCGCAATCAGAGATACTGGATATTGGGACTACAATGCCCGGCATGCTTTGCAAGAAGACGGAAAGTGGGTGGGGACTGGAGACTTACATCCTCTGCCTCGTGGAGAAAGTTCCAGAGCGCGCCAGGGAAGGGAAGAGAGCAGACGCATCGAAGAGATTACGAGAGGGCCTAGGCCAGAGACTAAGAGAGACCTGTTAGTCCGGAGAAGATCACCCAAGCTGAAGAGAAGAAGACCCGCCGGGATCCAGGCATTGCTGCAGACCGGAGGAATCGAACGGAGAGCAAGCAGTGAGCTGGAAAAGCTGTGTGGAGTCAGACAACGGATCCGGCCGCTAGTATCCCCAGTCAAGATCAGGTGGAGAGACGTCCTGGGTCAGCGGAGCCTAAAGCAATCGCCGGATGGGTGAGAGGCCTCCAAGGCTGTTTTATGATTAAAGGACGCTCTGCTGTTTTCTCTTTAAAGTCCACAGGGCCCCAACTGACTAGTCGAAGACCTTCCTTTAATAAACTCACTGGCCAGTTGAACAGTACCCGGGTACCACACACACACAGATACACTTTTCACATTCTGGGACTTAACCTGTGCAGGACTCATTTCCTTTTGCGAATCGGAACGGGGGACAAAGACAAAGATACGTTCCGAATACATTTTTCTCTTTTTCCGCTGCGCGTTTGCCGTAATACGAAGGGATTGTATGTTTGGGGTTTTGCTACGTGTCCCTTTTTCTGAACTATCGGGAAATTGCATTGCTTTTATGTTCGGTTGCGAATATTTTATTTTCCGAAATACGAAGCCTCGTGTTTCGTTTCTTTTCCGCTACGCGTTTTACCGGGATACGAAAATACTGTAATAATACTTGTGAATACCGTGTTTCAACATCTGCTCAAATATTTTAGTAAACTATATAAATATAAAAACTCACAACTGTGTTGGAGTATATTTATTCCCTAGTGCGGGGAGACTGACCCGTGGTTCATTTTCAGCGGCTCCTCCGGGAGTGAGCGCTACATATATATACACAGTTGTGCTCATACCTTTACATACCCTGGCAGAATTTATGATTTCTTGGTCATTATTCAGAGAATATGAATGATAACACAAAAACATTTCTGTCACTCATGGTTAGTGTTTGGCTGAAGCCATTTATTATCAATCAAGTGTGTTTACGCTTTTTAAATCATATTGACAACAGAAACAACCCAAATGACCCTGATCAAAAGTTTACATACCCCAGTTCCTAGTACCGTGTATTGCCCCCTTTAACATCAATGACAGCTTGAAGTCTCAGATGGTAAAGCTGTCCATTTGTTTTGCCAAAAAGCATCCAGTTCCTGTAAATTCTTGGGCTGTCTTGCATGAACTGCACATTTTGAGATCTCCCCAGAGTGGCTCAATGATATGGAGGTCAGGAGACGGAGATGGCCGCTCCAGAACCTTCACTTTATGCTGCTATAGCCAAAGACAGGTCGACTTGGCCTTGTGTTTTTTATCATTGTCATGTTGGAATATCCAAGTACGTCCCATGCGCAGCTTCCGGGCTGATGAATGCAAATTTTCCTCCAGTAGCTTTTGATAATTTTGACCAAATTTCCTGTGTTTTTGTAGCTCACACATTCCCAAAACATCAGTGATCCACCTTCGTGTTTCACAGTAGGAAAGGTGTACCTTTCATCATAGGTCTTGTTGACTCCTCTCCAAATGTAGCTTTATGGTTGTAACCAAAAATTCAATTTTAGTCCCTTCACTTCAAACGACTTTGTGCCAGAAGGTTTGAGGCTTGTCTCTGTGCTGTTTGGCATATTGTAAGAGAGATACTTTGTGGCATTTGCGTAGTAATGACTTTCTTCTGGCGACTCGACCATGCAGCCCATCTTTCTTCAAGTGCCTACTTATTGTGCATCTTGAAAGTCCTGTATTTCACCTGAAGTTATTTGTGGGTTTTTCTTTGCATCCCGAACAATTTTCCTTGCCGTTGTGGCTGAAATTTTAGTTGACCGTGGTTTGGTTTCAACAGAACCCCTAATTTTCCACTTCTCAATTAGAGTTTGGCATTCTCAATTCCTTGGATAGCTTTTTATATACCTTTCCTGTATTATACAGTTCAACTACCTTTTCCCGCAGAGCCCTTGACAATTCTTTTGCTTTCACCATGGCTCAGAATCCAGAAACGTCAGTGCAGCACTGGATGAAAGATGCAAGGGTCTGTCAGGAGTCCAGAAGCTCATTCACCTTTTACACACACACACACACACACACACACACACGCACAAACAGATCAAAGGTGAAGATGGTTACCTTTAATAGCCATTCAAATCCGTTTGTGTCAACTTGTGTGCATGTTATGAGTAGGGATGCACCGATACCGCTTTTTTAAGACCGAGTACGAGTACCGATACTTTTGTTCAAGTACTCACCGATACCAAGTACCGATACTTTTATTTTATGTCACGTGACGCTTCCAATAAGAACAGACCTCATATAAAGCCCCCAGGTCTCATAGATATGCCCCCCCAGCTCATGGATATGCCCCCAGCTCATGGATATGCCCCCCAGCTCATGGATATGCCCCCCAGCTCATGGATACTGCCCCAGCTCATGGGATTTGCCCCCCAGCTCATGGATATTGCCCCAGCTCATGGATATTGCCCCCCAGCTCATGGATATGCCCCAGCTCATGGATATTGCCCCCCAGCTCATGGATATTGCCCCCCAGCTCATGGATATTGCCCCCAGCTCATGGATATTGCCCCCCAGCTCATGAATATAGCCCCAGCTCATGAATATTGCCCCAAGCTCATGAATATTGCCCCCAGCTCATGGATATTGCCCCCAGCTCATGGATATTGCCCCCAGCTCATGGATATTGCCCCCAGCTCATGGATATTGCCCCCCAGCTCATGGATATTGCCCCCCAGCTCATGGATATTGCCCCCAGCTCATGGATTTGCCCCCAGCTCATGGATATTGCCCCCCAGCTCATGGATATTGCCCCCCAGCTCATGGATAACGCCCCCCAGCTCATGGATAACGTCCCCAGCTCATGGATAACGCCCCCCAGCTCGTGGATATGGCCCCAGCGTGGATATGGCTCCAGCTCGTGGATAATGCCCCCCAGCTTGTGGATAATGCCCCCCAGCTCGTGGATACTGCCCCCCTCCACTCATACTTACCTTCCTTTAGCGACGCCGGGAAAGTCTTTGCGTGCACGTGCTCCTTGGAAGGTCCCCAGCCGCGACCACGTGGGACCATGTGATCGCGGCTGGGGTCCTTCCAACGAGTGCATGCGCGGAAACTTTCCCGGCGTCGCTCAGGAAGGTAAGTATGAGCGGAGAGCAGCTGCAGGGCCTGTCCGAATGCTCTATCGGCATTCGGACAGGCTCTGCAGCTGCTCTCCTCACTTTGTTTATACTTACTTTCCTGAGCGACGCCGGGAAAGTTCCCGCGCGTGCGCTCGTTGGAAGGACCCCAGCCGCGATCACATGGTCCCACGTGGTCGCAGCTGGGGACCTTCCAAGGAGCGCGCGCGCGCGCGAAGACTTTCCCGGCGGCACCCAGGAAGGTAAGTATTAAACAATGCGGAGAGCAGCTGCAGGGCCTGTCCGAATGCCGATAGAGCATTCGGACAGCCGCCGCAGCCCCTCGGATGCCGGTATCGGAAAAAAATATCGGGGGTACTGCACGAGTACCAAGTACTCCGGCAGTACCCGGTATCGGCACCGATACCGATACTAGTATCGGTATTGGTGCAACCCTAGTAATGAGGCCAAAATCATTAGGGTATGTAAACTTTTGATCAGGGCCATTTGGGTAGTTTCTGTTGTCATTACAATTTAAAAAGAGTAAACACACTTGATTGACAATAAATGGCTTCAGCCAAACACTAACCATGAGTGAAAGAAAAGTTTTTGTGTTATCATTCATATTCTCTGAATAATGCCCAAGAAATCATAAATTCTGCCAGGGTATGTAAACCTATGAGCACAACTGTGTATATATTTTGTTTTCACTGTTTAATAAAGTTTTCCCCATTACTTTCACCAATCGGTCTCGTGTCCTGTTGATTAAATAATATTATTTGCTGATTGATTTGTCAATACAACATACAAAATATAGAAAATTCAGAGAACCCCATTACAATTAAGGCTAGGGTCAGACAGAGGCAGTGCGAACGCGCGTGCAGGCGCACTTAATCACGGCCGCACTAGCAGCAAATGACGGGCAATGACGGCCAATATACGATGTACGGTCGCACGAAAGTCCGGCTGCGCAACGCAAGTGGAAAATGAACGCATTTTTTCGAGAACGTAAAACCGCTAGTACAGACGTACAGAGTGCGCTGCGTCCACTAGCGGCGTGTGTGCGTGAATTGGAGATGTCAGACGCTACTAATGTCCAGCCAACATAACGTCCAGATGCACAAAGTGTTTTATTGATGATCCGTACAAAATCACGGACGAAAAATGCGCATCGTATGACCGGTATCGCGTACTCCGTGAAAAAATACGTCCATTCGTTCGAACGCACTTTTTCACAGACAACGTGAAAATGCGTTCGTCTGACCCTAGCCTTAGACAAAATATAATAAAACACGAAACTCTCATATAGGTTACTAATTACCTCCATTCTGCTAAATGCAATGGCCACTACTCCATACTGATCCTTGACCTCTCAGCTGCCTTTGATACAGTTGACCATTCCCTCCTCCTTAAGACCCTCTTCTCTCTTGGTCTTTGTGATACCACCCTCTCATGGCTAAAATCATACCTCTCCAATACATCATTTTCTGTATCCCTTGCTGGCAACTTCCTCTTCTATGCCTCTGTCAGTCGGCGTACACCAAGGCTCAGTCCTAGGTCCTCTGCTCTTCTCCATCTATGCCTCCTCACTGGGTAAACTTATCACCAGCTATTGCTTTAAGTATCACCCATATGCTGACAAAATTCAGATCTACCTCTCCACTCCCACTCTCTCTCTCTCTCCCTCTGTTCTCTCTCAAGTCAGTGACTGCCTATCTGGGATCTTAGTCTGGATGGCCTCTCACTACCTGAAGATCAATATGTCCAAGACCGAGTTCCTTCTAATTGCCACCTCTAACTCTAGTCCGACTTCTGACGTCTCCATAATTGTAGATGGTAGCACCATCCTTCCCTCAGCCCAGGTCCGCTGCCTCGGAGTGACTCTCGACTCCAGTCTTTCCTTCAGCCCCTACATCAATCTCTCTCCTCATCTTGCCACAATCACCTCCACAATATTGCCAAAATTCATCCATTTCTGACTGCTAACACCACCAAGCAACTTATCCACTCTCTTATTATCTCCCGCCTGGACTACTGCAACAACCTTCTGATTGGCCTTTCCATCTCCCGCCTCTCCCCCTAGAGTCCATTCTAAACACATCAGCCCGGCTTATCCATCTCACCCGTCGCTCTGTCTCTGCCGCTCCTCTCTGTGAATCCCTACACTGGCTCCCCATCCACAGCCGAATCAAATTCAAAATTACTCACCCTGACCTACAAAAAAAACCTTTACTAAAGCCGCTCCTCATTAGACACCAGATACACCCCTGTCCATCCCCTAAGATCCAGCAATGACCTGCTCTTGGCATCCTCCATCATTACCTCATCACATGCCAGACTGCACCACTTTTCTCGTGCGGCTCTGAACCTATGGAATGCGCTTCCTTGCAATATCAGTCTGTCCCCAAATCGGGCTTCATTAAACGCTCCCTAAAGACCCTTCTGTTTAGGGAAGCCTACCACCTGACTCCATAACAAGATATCTGACCAACCCAAAAAAGGTCCTCAACTCTCCCTGCATTATCTCATCACTGCAGTCCCCCCCCTCCTGTTTCTAATCCCCTCACCCCTCGAGATTGTAAATTCCCACGTGAATAGGGCCCTCATATCCTCCTGTATCTGCTAGCAGGAATACTGACCGGTCTCCTTTATATATTTTAGAATTGTCCTGTCTTTATCCATTGCATCGTTGTACATCACTGTGGTATGTATTGGTGCTTAATAAATAAAAAATAAAGTAACTCGTAGGAAGAATTCTGGCTTTGCATACCTCCTAGCAGGTTCTAATTAAAACCTCGACCTGCGGGGGACCCCAATGGGATGCATGTCACAACTAAGTAAATATATTGCAAAAGAGGTGTAGAGGGCCCTGCTCATAGGAGCTTACAGTCTAGAGGGATTGTGGTTGAGGAAGACAAGAGGGATTGCACTAGATAGCAGGATCATTAGTGCCAGTGGTTTGGGAATGGTGGGGCCATACAAGCGGCTTCAATCAAGTGTGAGTAGGTGAGCAGAGGGATGAGTTGCATCAATGATGCGGTATGCTAATCTGAAGAGATGGGTCATGTGACGCTTTCCAATAAATAATTTAGGACTTTGCCGAAAGCCTGTCCCGTTCAGGTTTATTTAGAAATGTATGGCCAGAAACCCCATTTACCCCTTGCACACACCTCCACTCAGATTCATGTACCCACTCAGATACATTTACATACATACATGCATTACACAGACCTCAGACCAGACATTATATATATATATATAAATACATACATATATATATATTACACATTACACAGACCAGAGATATAGATATATATATCTAGATCTCGTCTGACATGCCCAAACGCTGGGGAAGCTGTCCGCCTGCATGAAAAGCACTCGGCCAGCGTTCCTCTCCAGCGGGCTGCAATACTTACACAGCCGAGAGGCAGTGTCACAGAGGCGCCCGGACCCTCCGCTGTGTAAGTATTGCGCCCGCCGGAGGGGAACGCTGGCCAAGTGCTTTTCATACATGCGGCCAGCTTCCCCAGCCCCGCGGATACCGGTATCAGAGGGATGTATCGGGCCATTTGCACGAGTACCAAGTAATCATGCAAACGGCAGTATCGGCACCGATACTAGTATCGGTATCGGTGCATCCCTAATGATCACATCTTGTAACTAAATCTCCATCATTTGTTTTAGGCTGTCAGACGAGCGCATTTGGTACGGACTGCACGGACGCACGTTCTGACGGAAGACGCAGTAGTGGCCACACGGTCTGTTTTTGTGACTGATGTTATTTTTGACGGATGTAGATGAGAAATTAAATTAAAATTAAAAACCATTTTGTCCATCAAAAATGCTGGACGCATAAATGCAGTCTGTCTGACTTCGTTCCATCACTCACACACAAAGCTATGCGGACGTTGCGCACTCTGCAAGTCCGTTCTAGCGGTATTACGTTCTTGCTTAGCCTGCGTCCATTTGCCGTGTCCGTCATGCATCTGCACTTCTGTGCGGACATACTTTGTGTGTGCGGCTCCATTCTCCTGAATGCTATGCTGCCACGGACGTTAAAACGTGCGGCACCACGGACGTGAACACTGCGCTCGTCTGACACGAGCCTTACCTAATTAGGAGTTTTCATTATCTTTGCCTGTATGGTAATGGCGTGGTCTGAATTTACTATATTTTATGCCAACCGGCCACTCAGAAGCACCCTTAAAAACATGTTGGGTTAGTGCAGCCATTCTGGTTTTGTTCATTAATGTTGTGGCTGATTATGGTATATCAATGTACAGTCTCCATAAAGAAGAACCAACAAAGAACCTTCCAATTGAAGGCAAAAACGAGAACGTGAATTAAAAGTTAACATTTATTGAAGTTCATGACGATAAAAATTAGACCAGTGCACTAGTCATTACACACACAATGATAAAAAAATGTAACATGGAAAATAAATCAAAATTATTTGTCCTAATTAACTAGCTTGCGCTAGATGAATCCAGATAAAGATGCATATAATAGCAGTAATTGAAAAAATCCCTAGACAATTCAGATAAAGGAATATTTGAGAAATAGTAAAATTTGGACATACAATAGACTTAATTCTTTACCATGATGGGAAGTGATTTAATGAATCATTTATCAATTGCATATATGAGCCAGATTGCCTGCAGTCTTGTGATGGTTTCCTAAATCAAATACCCACCATTAAAATACTATATCAAGACTCATGAAAACCCGGAAGCTAATGAATGCGATCGTATAAATACCAAAGTGCTACATTGTATCATTTGGCATTCCTGACGAGCCGGATAGCGGCGAAACGTGCTTTGGATGCGCGGACTAGTGCCTCATATGAAAATAATAATTGTAGCTGACTGTATCGTTTAGAATATTAACATGAATGCAATAGGGCTTTTCCTTATATAGGAATATGAACAGTGGCTCATTATGGATTTCTAATCTACGCTATGGTCAACATATCTAGATTAGCGCTTCTCCAACGAGAGCCGCTGTATTTGACGGGCCTTATGTCTCACTCCAATGATTACCCACCTCCACCTTCGGTGCCAAGTAGTACCAGGACAAGATTACTTTAAATAAAAGGGGGTTTATTAGGACTAGCGAACAAACCCTCTGTAGGACAAAGTAATCAACAGTATAACAGTATTGAAAGAGTTAAATTTAGCATCACTAGTCAACGCAATGATGAATGAATGAGACGGGAATCTTTACCATACATCAGTGCAGTTAGATTATCAACAATAATCAACGTAACCAATATAAATAACCTATCTAAGCCTTGTAATTCTACCTACCCACTGGCCAGTGGAAATTACACAAGCTCTCAAGTCTGCTAGCATTGGGGCCCTTTAACTTCTGCCGTTGCGTACCGTTAACATGAAACCATATTTGTATTACACAAAGTGAGAAAGAAATCTTTGCAAAGTGTCACAGAACAACAAGATTTGTAACTGCAGCAATCTTCCTTTAGCTGCAACTGCGCAGGCAGTAGAACTAGGCCCGGACAATAAAGTTAGCAATATCAACTCACGCAGGATGTCCGAATACCTCTCTCCGTTTGATACGCTCACCCCTTCCTTGCTGGAAAGGTAGCTTGAGCGCTATCTCTTAGCGCTGGAATCACTCAATCACAGCCGTATCTCACTCCGCTGGATGCACGACGACACCTGGATTTCTTCTCCGCTGAGTATACTCGGTCGCTCCCTCGTTCACTGGAACACACACGAAGGCAGCTGGACCCCTTGTCCGTCGGATACACGAGGACAGCTAGATGCACTCTCCGCTGATACTGGCAACACGCGAAGGCAACCGGATCACTGCTTCAATGAACACACCAGGGCAGCCGCATGCACGATCCAGCATGGTGCAACCAAGACATATCCAGGTTAATTAAATATCACCAGTAATGTGTATTTCATACAATCTCTTACCTCTCCAGTCAGCAGAAAGATGATCTCCAGAGTTAGATCCAAGATCTTCTGGGTCAGTGAATCTCTGGCTTTGTCTTTATTCATTATCACAGTTTATCTGGACACCCAGTTCTTGTGAAAGGGATCGATTAGAGGAAGAACAAGATTTCTGAAACAGGAGATAAATAATATAAATGTCAGAGATAGGACTATGACTGAATATTTTTTCTGTTATTTTTCTACCGCAATTTTTTAATCCGGATGCTTTCCTGCACTGATGTGGGGATCGTAAAAACCTCTAGGGTGTGAGGCTCTCGTCCTCCATTTTATTTGCTAATACCTGTACACATACCTGCTGCTCTGAGTTTCCTGCATATTGATAGTCTGAAAAACAGATGCTCACTTTCTTCTTCCCATCCCACATATTAACCTATCATCTCATGGTTAAATAGCATCAACACACACCTAAAATGCCAAGATTTGGTAAAATGAAACCCAAACAGACACAAACAGATAACCAGAAAGAAAGGACATAACTCGAGGTCTGGTACGTCCTCTGAAGAGGAAACCCCTCTCTCCACATACATCTACAGATAATCAATCCGTGGTCCAGCAGACACTGTCTATGATTCAAAAGGAGTTTCCAGCAGGCCTTGCTAAAATTTGGAAAAACATGTCTGAGATGGGGACACATCTCAAACAACGGATGGATGACGTTGCTGATTTACTCACAACTAGTCACACAGAACTGAAGAAACGTGTGGAGCATTTAGAGAGACAGGAAGATCAACAGGAATATTTGGAGATCAGATCTCATCGTAATAATGTCAGACCATAAGGCATCCCAGAATCCTATGGTCACTCCCTCACTACTGTGCTGTATATTATTTGCTTGTTTGTTCCTACTGAACAAGACACGTCTATACGGCTTGGTCGAGCTCACCGAGCTTTAACAAGACGCAGAGATTCTGACTGACCTCGGGATGTTATTGTGCAATTTCATTACTTGCAGAATAAAGCAAACTTCCTCAGGGCAGCATTACGATTTGACCTTTTTCAATATTAGGGTCACGTCATTAATATCTATCCAGATCCATCTCCTGCAATGCCGGTGAAGCAGAGAAACCAAAGACTGGCCAAAATGTTTGGGTGAATGGAATCCTATATTTAGAATTTGCGTTCAAACAGATACATGGTAGCGCTTAGCCAAATGCAGTGAAAAACCAATATAAAAAATAATTATCTATACAACATATACTGTGTTATGTATAGATTTGTTTCAGTTCATTACATTGTGAATTAACATAAATGACACTTTAGCATAGAATTCAATGTTTAGGGGGCGTGGTCTGACCGCAGCCAGAGCTGGACATGTGAGCTCCGTCTCCTGAGCGCCGATACAGATATCCTGGGGGCTTGTAAACTGTGATGGGGCAGCGAAAACACACCTCTCAGGCCTCCTAACCTGCTGGCCACCGATCCGCTGCGAAAACCGCCAGCGGGGGAATCTGTCCTGAGGCTCCTTTATAGTAATTATTAAGACGGCTGGTTGAAAATTTACGCTGTGGAGCCTTCGAATAGGGCCTTTTAAATGGATTAGGATTATAAAGATGATTATTTCTTTGTTGTGGGAATGTGGCTCTTCCCTCTATATAATCTTTCTGATCTCGTTTGAATTTATCTGCTTTCCTACGAGCAACTAAATCATCCATTTTTTTAATGTTACCCTTAACGAATTCAAATTTTTCTTTGGAGATTTGTAGTTCATTTTTCTCCAAAATCTGTTTCTCCACAATATCAATGTTATGTTCTAGTTTATCTAGAGTTCTTTTTTGATAATCAATCAGAGACTGCATCATTTTGAAAGAACAGTCGTTAAAAGCACCCTGCCATTCTGTTACCAATTGGTCATCTTCCTGGCCATTCTGTTACCAATTGGTCATCTTCCAGGCCAAATCTCCAAAGAAAAATTTGAATTCCTTAAGGGTAACATTAAAAAAACGGATGATTTAGGTGCTCGTAGGAAAGCAGATAAATTCAAACGAGATCAGAGAGATTATATAAAGGGAAGAGCCACATTCCCACAACAAAGAAATAATCAGCTCTATAATCCTAATCCATTTAAAAGGCCCTATTCGAAGGCTCCACAGCGTAAATTTTCAACCAGCCTTGTTAATAATTACTATAAAGAAGGTGCTAAACCCAAGAAAAGTTATCAATATAATAGTGATAATCCAAATTTTTCTAAAAATACTCCTAGAACCGCTAGAGAGTATGTGGGAGGTTGGACAAAGGTGCAAAATAAAGGCAACATTAGAAAGTATGGTTCTAGACAGGGGGGTTTTCCGGAGGCAGCCAGAACAACCGGCCCCCAGTTAATGAGAGGTGTGGAGCCCATCCCTCCTTTACAGGGTTGGGCTCACCACAATCCTTTTTCCCCATTAAAACCAGCAAAAAAGAAAAGATTTCTAGAAATACAAACAGATACAGAGGAATAGGTGATGATATTAGATCAAAAAATAATTACACACCCGAGGTGCCAGCCCAAAATATAGTAGATAATTTAAATTTACCTATATATAATTCTGATGGTATTTTTAATTTATCAGGGACAATTTTGTCCACTGATGAACTTAAATTACTTCGAAAGGGTCTCAAATTTGCCCCGACCAAAAAACAGAATAACTTTGGGGTTTTTCTTGATTTGCACAGATTTACAAGGAAATTGACTAGGGAAAGATTTTTTCCAAAGAAAGGGACATCAAATCTAAACGAAGCCACACCTCAAGTCAACTACGAGGAGTTTCAACATGCAAGGTTAAAACCAAAATCGAACTGCTTTCCGATTAGGGAGAAAGGGAACCATATTCCAGTTTATATGGATGTAGTTTGAAGAGATTTGGAGAAATTGGAAACACGTTCATTCAAACCCAATTTGAGTTTTAAAGAAAGGCAAGCTATAAAAACCTTGAAGGAGAATCATCAACTTGTAATTAAACAAGCAGATAAGGGGGGGGGACGGTTATTATGTCTAGAGATTATTATTTAGGGGAAGCTGGTAGGATTCTGGGGGATCCAGAGACATATCAAGTTTTACGAAGTAATCCCACTAAACTATACATAGATGAATTATTAACCTTGTTGGAAAGGGTGAAAGAGAGTGGTATATTAAAAGAGGATGAATTTAAATTCCTGTTTAAAGAAAATTGGAAAATGGCGCTTTTTTACTTTTTGCCAAAAGTGCATAAGAATTCAGCTCAACCACCAGGTAGACCCATCATTAGCGGTATTGATTCTTTGACGAGTAACATCTCACAATATGTGGATATTTTTTTACAGCCATATGTAAATCAAATGAAATCTCATTTAAAAGATACGGGCCATATTCTAAAATTACTTAACGATGTGGTAAGGACGGACAGTTTTTGCATGGCTACTATTGATGTGACTTATCTTTACACCTCCATTCCGCATCAAAAAGGAGTGGAGGAGGTAGTAAAGTCGCTCAAATTGAATTCCGTGTTATCAGAAATACAGATTGATTTTTTGGGAGACCTTATGACCTTTATTTTGAAACACAATTATTTTTGGTTTGAGGGTAGTTTTTACCTTCAGATTTGTGGTACGGCCATGGGGACAGGGTTTGCCCCCAGCTATGCCAACCTCTATATGGATAGTTGGGAGCGAGAGCAGGTTTGGCCACTGGCTGGGGGTAGCCTTGTCCTCTGGCGTCGTTTCATTGATGACATCTTTGTCATTTGGGAGGGATCTATTGAATCACTTCAAGGGTTTGTAGATTCCTTGAATGTCAACCTTTTTAATTTAAAATTCACTTACAAGATTGATCAAAAAACAATAGATTTCTTGGACTTGACCATCTTTGCGAATCAAGATAAATTAGATACTAAAACCTATTTTAAGTCTACAGATTGCAACTCAGCTATAGATAGAAACAGTGCCCATGCTGATTCATGGCTTGCTAATATCCCAAAAGGTCAATTTAAACGAATGAGGAGGAATTGTTCAAATTTGAAACTTTTTGAAGAACAAGCATTGGTTATTAAAAATAGGTATGTGGAGAAGGGATACGATGAAGTTAAAGTAATGGTGGATTCAGATGAAGTTAGGAATATGGATAGGGAATCATTATTGGTAGGAAAAAATAAAAACAAAATTGATGAAGGTAATTTTAATATAGCGTTTTGCACTCAATTCAATCCCCAATCGTATCGTATTAAAAATATAATAAAGAAACACTGGCACATACTACAGACCGATGAGGTACTAAAACATCGGATTCCTAAAAAACCTAATGTCATCTTCAAGAGAGCTCAAAATTTGAAGAATACATTGGCCCCAACTATAAAAACCAATACCTATGAGGGCTTGTGGAAAAAACCGACAGGCTTCAACAAATGTGGGAGATGCAAGGCTCGTGTTTATCAAAAAAAGAAAACCACGGAGTTCACGAGTAGTAATAATGGGAAAATGTTTAAAATAAATCATTTCATTCATTGTTCAAGCAAGGGGGTCATCTATTTGCTCTAATGTCCATGTGGGGCACAATATATCGGACAAACATCGAGATCTCTTTGTATACGCATTCTGGAACACCTGGGTAATATTAGGAGAATATAAACCATAATGTACCGGTCCATTGTAATTCATGTCCAGTTTTTAATTTTGAGCAGTTTGTCTGTTTGGGTATTGATTTAGTTAAGTCCAATTGGAGAGGGGGTGATTCACGTAAGGATCTACTTAGGAGAGAGACAGAATGGATATTTAAAGTAGGCACCTGGAATGCAAAAGGGCTCAATGTAGATCTTGATATACATCAATGTTTGTGACTTTTTGCTATGAGTATTTCTGTCATGTGTTTTTTCCTGTAATGGTGATATTTTTAGAGTTTTTTGGGAGGTCTATTATATTAATTTTCCCTGTTACTAAGATCTTTTAAGATGGCGGCGTCAGGAGGACGTACATTTGACCTCCACAAGATGGCGGATGCTAGAGATCGTATTTCTATGATTTTCAACTATCGGAAATAAAGGGAGAGGATATCTGACCTCCTTAAGATGGCGGATGACCTTCACAAGATGGCGGATGCTGGAGGCTGGTTAATTTCCCACGATTCGTCACTTCCGGTCGCATCAGGAATAAAGGGAAGAGGATGAAGGAAAAAAAAACTACAAATATGGATGTGCGCTCCAGTGTGGGACGCATTGAAATTCATTAAGTGGGACTTATGTGGACAATTAATCAATTATGTGTGTCAGCTGTATCCCCTCCTTTTTTCATGATTGTTTGGCTATATAAACTGCGTTATTCTGAAAGAACACCATATCCCTGATGAGGTCTTGCGTGTAGCAGAGACGAAACGCGTTGGATGGCGTTCCAACTTTTTTATTCATGTTATTTTAATTAAATTGTATTTTATTGGAGCCACTGCTGGTCTGATTTTCTTTCAATGAGCCTGATTCCTGTTCCACTGACTGACCAAACAAGCCTGGAGGAATTCCTTAGCGTTATTCTGATGGTCCGGAGTTCAGGAGGCAACACAATTTATCAGGAGAGGGTAACCAAGTACCTGCTATGTGCCTGATTAAGTCATTTATCTTGTGAGTGCCAATCCAGCGGGGGCATAATTGTTTAAATGTTGTATCTGCAGTCTGCACTATGTGTGTATTGATTTGTCTTGCAGATTATGCTTCACAATTCTCTTTCCTTTATACATCCTGTTGGCATTGAGGGGACAGTGCTGTTGTACTAAGCCTAGCAGATACGTATTTTTTTATTATTGGGAGTGGTCACTAAATTTTTCTTGTCCCAAAAAAAACAAACAGACAAAGACCTGCACCTAATGTGCTGCTCCACACATGCACCATACACCGCTTAGTGAATAGCCCCTGCCTCAAAGTGCAGCACCAGTGGAATCCGACGCTTCAACTGTGACTGCAAAGCCCGCATTCAACCCTGAGGGAGGGCACAGGTCGCAAGGACATGACTGAGGGGTGGTGGCTGCTGCCAGGAAGCTATTCTTGTGGGACATGCCATATAGGTCACAATGAGAGGAGTTAAAGTGGCCCTTCGGATAAGACCGCAAAACCGGGGGACAGGAGAACAGGTCCAGGCGCTGAGTGCTGCCTCCCAGACTCAATTGCACGCCCTGCCAGTCCGCAGCCTGCTGTCCCCTCGTTTGTACCCTTCTTGCCTGCACCCGGGATGTGCAGGTGGGGTTTGGCATTCCAGTGTGCTTCTACTGGTACTGATTGCCGCTGCTGGTTCCTGTCAGTTTAGAGTTCGTAACACTCCCATAGCATGTGCTATGTGCGTGGCCTTTCCTCTGCGACCGTGTGCAGGGTGCTGTGGTGACGTCAGCGTCACACCATGAAGCCTCACATGCCTAAAATCAGGAAGTGAGAGTGTCAACCCAAACAAACACCAAGTACCCTGGTCTTAATGCTGGGTCCCGGCCCTCTGGAGCCCTTGCCATAATGTCCCAGAGTAAACCTCCTGGCTAGTGTTGACAGATCTTCCATGTTTTCCTGGCCATATGTAACTTAGGGTCTATCAAAGACATTATGCTGCCTGGGTCCAGGATGATCTGCTGCCCCCAAAAAAACACGCCTACACGTATCAGAGATTCACAGCAATAAAACTCACAGTACTGTGTGTTGTGTATGAGTTTTAGTGCTATGGAGCCCTGTAATACAATAATGTGCAGTGTGAGTGTTTCAAAGATCTCCACAGCAATAAAACAGACAATTATATATAGATTAGAATTACATAAACATCCAGACATTCTGCACAAAAGTAAAAAACATTACTTGTGTAGCGCTGTGTTTAAAAAGACTGTTCTGCTGCATTTACTTACAATGGCCACCAGAGGGAGACAGAGACTGGTGGATTAATGCTGGACAACTAAGGAAAGCACTGGACTACATTTTCTAGCATGCTTTGCGGTGAATACAGGAAGTGGGTGTGTAGGAAAGGAAAGGCATCAGCAGCCTCGTAGAAAGCATGCTCAGAGTGAGCTGGAAGGAGAAAGAAGCAGGCAGGGCTGTTCAGGATCGTGACCAGGCCAGAGCGCAGGGTCTACCTCGCTGGTGCTGGGGGATCGGGACAGTGACCCTGCAGAGATCTGTCTACATCAAGCTGTGAGGTCTGAGGACAGAGAGAGCTGGCAGAGCGCGCCAGGGAGTGAGAGAAGCAAGACGCAGAGCAGCAGAACGAGACAGTGACTAGGCCGGAGCGCAGCTGGGGCCTGACAGAGTTACAGACCGGGTTATTCAGCCTTACCAGAGGAAGACCCAGTGATTCACAAGACTACCCACGCTGATATCGAGGAAGCTGGAAGACCCCGAGTTAGGAGTACCGCAGATCGATCGGACAGGGAGAGCAGGCGGGGAACTGGACATCTTGCGGCAGGTGCAGAAAGCCAGACAGCGGATCCAGTAACCAAGAGAACCCCAGTCAACATCGAGCGGAGAGACGTCCTGGGTCGAGCGGAGCATCAAGTATCTGGCGGATGGGTGAGAGGCCTTCCAGGCCGTTGTAAAACCAAGAAAGCACGCTGCTGTTTGTTTCCAAAACCCACAGGGCCCCAACTTGACTAGTCGAAGATACCTCTTAAGCAATTCACTGGCCAGTTGAATAGTGTACCCGGGTACCATAACACACACACACACACACTTACATTCCGGGACATAACCTGTGCGGGACTCACTCCCCAATCACAAAAGGGGTCAAAGATATTTTTCCATTTATTCTCCGCTGCGCGTTTCTCGAATTACGAAACCTTGTATTTCTTTTCCGCTGCGCGTCTTCCCGAATTACGAAGCATCGTATTTCTTTTCCGCTGCGCGTTTCCCGCATTACGAAGTACTGTAAATATATATACGAACACAGTGTTATTCATTATATGCCATTTATTCTAGTAAACTATATAATTTATAAAATCCACAACGGTGCTGGAGTATTTTTATTCCCTAGTGCGGGGAGACTGACCCGAGGTTCAATTTCAGCGGCTCCTCCGGGAGTGAGCGCTACACTTGCTACATTACATTACTTCCTGTGCTGTTACTGCTGTGGTAAATATAAGTGGATGTTGTGCCCTCTCCTGCTTGCTGTTTTGGCAGGGAGGGGGTTAAATCTCAGGTGATCCAGTGGTTGCAGGGCTGTCATTTCAGGATGGTGGGAAGACACAGCTGGCTGCATTCACTCTCATTCTTCCCAGTCTCACAGTACTCCATCCATGGACTGATCACCCCCCCCCCCCAAATGAGGGAAAGCTTTTCACTCTTTCTCCTCCCACTAAGGCCCCCAGGAATTCCCCTTACCATTGCTGCTTGCTACGGCAGGCTCTCTCCTCTCACACACAAGGCAGCGGGCTCTAGTGGGCGGTGCCTCCTCTCTGCAGCTAGCAGCATGGGAGACACGCTGCAGTATTTTTGCTGCCAGAGAGAAGTTCCGGTCGGTTTTGGGCTCAGAAAGCCCAATACCAGAACTACATTTTAAGAGGCCGGCCCTGCTTATACTGGTGGTCGCTTCAGGCTCAAGGAGGAGGCTTTGGACCCCACAACTGTGACTGGACCCAGGGCAGCTGCCCCTTTTGCCCCACCTTAAAGACGGCCCTGTGTGGCGTTCATGCTTTGTCATTACAGTGTCACTTTATAGAGGCCAGGAGGACGCGGCATTCAAACAGAGTCATTACAGCACTGCTGTCAGGGATCGTGCCCGCATCTTGAACCCTGAACCAGCTCCATAAAGAGTGCCGCCTTGTAACCTGGTTTCTGTCACCAATATCCAGCAAATACACAGTTACTCCCCAAGCACACACAATCACACCTCCCTGTCTGTCCATAAAGGACCACTCCCTACCCAGTACTTTGCCTCAGTATTGAGTTGGCTACCTAATAAGTTGTGTTCCTGTATCTCTCTTGATTATCGTGTACCAGACCCTCTGCTTTGCCCACCGACTACCCACCCTTTGACTTCAGCTTGTCTACTGACCACCCGCCTGCTCTATCCACTTGTACTGCACTCTGGTATATACTGCATCTGCCTATTCCAGGTACTATCAGCGTGGTTCCCTGCACACCATGATCAGACCCCCTGAACCTTGGGTCCCACCATGGCTCGCACCAGATGCCACCCTGAAAGCCGCTTTAGAGAGGTCGGGAGGACGCGGCGTTCATACAGAGTCATTACAGCGCTGCTTTATAGAGGCCGGGAGGACGCGGCGTTCATATAGAGTCATTACAACGCTGCTTTATGGAGGACGCGGCGTTCATACAGAGTCATTACAGCGCTGCTTTATAGTGCAAGTGGGAGTTTGGGTATTGGATAGGTTTAGTGGGGACCTGCCTGCAAAGAGTCACACACTGTAATTCCCATGATCCAGGTGAAACGTTCCCATGTTTAAAGTGGCACCAGAGCTCCTCCCTGCGCGGTGACTCACACGGCGCTGTAATGGAGCTACGCGGCTATGAGGGCTGCGCCATGACTGTCCCACAATGACAAGAGACAGCTTTCTATGCAATAAATAGCATGTGGAACATGGCGCCCACACATACCTGAGCCTCCTCTCCCAGGACACCAGCTCTGTCTCTACTACTCCTGTGTGTGTCCTCTCCAGTCACATGGGGGTGTGAGCAGCTTCATGGAGCCTGGGGTGAGGACTAGACATTCCCTGTACAGCCTCAGCTTCTCACACACCAGCTCCTGAAACACAAGGGACTGGACGCACACTGATGACATCACAACGCATGTGACTGGCTGCAGAGGTCACATGGTGCAGGACAGGAGCTGCTGTTGGAGGAGGAGGGGAATGACAGACACTGAGCTGTGAGTTGTCTGGATCCAGCACTGAGGGACAGGGAGGGAGACACAGCACCATCAGGCCATTCATTAACCCTTTATTCTGCATTATGTGGAGTCCTGGGGGAAAGGAAAGGCCTCAGGGTCAGTTTATGGAGCTTCTGTCCTCAGTGTTTAGAGCAGGAAATGGGGAGGGAGAGGGAATTAAACACACACAGCAATGGGGAGGGAGAGGGAATTAAACTCATCTGCCAGGATTCACAGCCCACGCTGACTTATATGGAGAGAGCGGCAGCTACTCAGCACTGACAGGGTTAATACACAGAGCACTGACAAGTTTAACACATTGCTAGCAGGATTAAAGAGATACTTTGTTAGTTCAAATGAGTTTATTAGAGCAAAGCACAACAAATCCATATAAAAACCATCACAAGCAAATGAAATGAAGAGCAAAAGAGGGACAGTATTTGTCTACAAGGTTACGAAAATACATCACATAAGAGTCAAACGATAGAACAGGACACATCATACAAATGAATAGGAAGGTGAAGCAGATTACTGAAGTAACCGATCGACCCCTTGGCGTAGAACATAGCAAACATGACGGCTGGTAGGGGGTAAAATGGATCAAGATCGCTTGCGTGTGGAACTAAAGCGAAAGGGGGGGACAGATCAGTACATTGAGGAGAGAGGGAAAGAGAGGCAGAATCCATCATAGGGAAGGAAAGGGGGGGCAAGTACAACAATGGAGAAGAGAGGGGGGGCAGTGAAGGGCCGACCCGGGAATGAACCTATGGTCAGGGACGGCACACTCCAGAACATACCGTTCTAATCGTGAGGGCAAGTCCAATGTTGCTTTGTCTTCCTCGCCGGGTGCCATTCTGAATCTGAAAGCCATCAGTGAGCACCCGTTAACCTTAACCCTCGCCGTCGGGTCACTGTAAATGGCATCAATCCAGGACAAAAAGGAAGAACCCAGCCCATATTTAGCGTGTGTCATCTTAATAAAAGGCCACGGAACCCGGTCAAACACCTTCTCAGTGTCCGTTGATAAGAAGTGAACCTGGCGTTTTTCTAGAGGAGCAAGGCAGATGACATTAATCATAACAAGAAAAAAAGGTGTCATTTTCTGTTACCACTGTAGCTCCATGCGAAACAAAACACAATCAGAGGTTTTGGTTTACTTGAATGGCCATTAAAGTGTAAGCCCATCCGCCACGTCACGGCACCTGTGGGTCAGGTGGGTTCTTCCTAATGAATCCAAGAGCTGCTTTCTAAGGCCGGGTGCACACGGGACGTTTTCTTTAACGCACATTACGTGCGATAAAGAAAACCGGCGTCGAACTCGACGCCCGCCCAACCCCCCTCACGCGATCCTCCATAGGAGGATCGAGCAGCCCCGTCGATGCGCATCGACAGTGATGATGCGCTAGGATTCGCATCGACGAGGCTCCGCGATCCAATGGAGAATCGCGCAAGGGGGGTTGGGTGGGCGTCGAGTGCGACGCCGGTTTTCTTTAACGCATGTAATGTACGTTAAAGTAAACGTCCCGTGTGCACCCGGCCTAAGGAACCACAGTTCCTCATGCTGTTTCTCAGCTAAGAGGCAGACTGGTGGGTTTATATTTATACCCTTACCAGGAACATTTCCACTTTGGGATTATTATTATTATTTATTAAGTGCCAACACATTCTGCAGCGCTGTACAAAAGTGCAATGGGTATAGACAGGACACGTCTACAATACATGCAGGTGAGTGTGGCAGATTAAATCTGTATTTCTAGCTATATAAGGGCCTACCTGTGTCTAGCTATCGGTATAACTACCGCAATATGTATTATATAGGCATATTTATAAATATGCATATCTTTAGATTCCAGGCCATTTGGCGCAGCTGGCCTCAGAAATCAATGGCTGCGTTTCCAGTCTGCTGGAGGAAACAAGTAAGCAGGTTTGTGACAATTGTCTCTGGAGTCAAAGGTGTTAATTAAAGATAACACCTCTTTGGGGTCTACCCAGCAGGCAGAAAGAGCAATTTCTCCTGGCAGGGGAAAGGCCCAGACAGCGCGGCATCTCAACCGCATATCAAAGAATCACATTCTCTGATCACAGAAGGTGGTCTTTGGGAGATGATTGATAGCCCAGGGAATTAAGAGTAACGACAAGCCTACTGAGCATGCTCCAGAGAGGGGAACTCTGGGATATGTAGTGCATGAGGCTGGGCCATTTGTGGGTGGGGTTGGAAGGACCAGGAAGTGTATAAATTCTGAAAACTGGCAATGTGCTTTGGCTGATCACTTGGGGTACATTCGAAAGATGACTGATCGGTCCATGTTCCTATCTCCAGGCTCCAGGAGCCATCGATGCTAGCTTACTGATGAGTTGTCGTAAGTAATGCTCTGTGGTTAACCCTTTTCTTTTATTTGCTGTGTAGTGTGTAATTAATTGATTTATTCTAGTTATAATTTTTCCTATAACAATGCACTGTGATTTTTCTATATCATAAATAAACAAAATGTATTTAAGTTTCTGCCTCTGACTGATGAGATCCACGCTAACTAAGAGATTGGGAATATTTCTATTTGCTTTAAGCTCGGTTATATATAAGAAATTGCGAGTTGCGGTCGTCGGAGACGGCAGGGATTGTGGGATCTGAAGTCAGAGTCTAGGGTAGGCAGATAGTGCGGTTGCTTAGCCCTGAGTCTCCCGTTGCGACGCACGTAGTGTCCATGAGGACTGGTGGCAGCGTAAGTAATAGAATAGGAAAGTGATCCCAGGGATTGCGGGAGACGTAGTCATTACCCGCTTCAAGAGAAGATTTGTACTGCGTTGCAATCCTGGGATCATTATATTGCGCTCTGCGGCCCTGCTGCGAGAGAGAAGTGCGCTGAGACAGATAGTGGGTGACGCAACCTGGCGTCTTTCGCAGCAGCGCGCGTAGTGGTCGTGACTGAGTATTTCTGAAAACAGATACAGGAGGACATGAGGGCCCTATTCCTGTGGGAAATTACAATCTCGATGGGTGAATGGTTTGGAAACAGGAGGGGGGGCGGAGCTAACAGCAGCAGCGAGCAGTCTTGTTTTGGAGGAGCTCTGTTACAGCATCGGTTTTAAAGCGCATTTTACTGCTCCTACAGGACTTCTTGCTGTGCCCGATTGACCCAGGAGGGTCTGGGGAGTACCGAGCATCGGGTGTGCCCTTTGCCTGCGCGCTCCAGGGTTTCCTTTGTCAGCCTCGTATCGATTTGGGCCTGGTGCCGGCAGCCATCTTGGACGGCCTGGACGTGATTTTCGGGCCTGTTCTTACCTGTGTGCCTGCAGTATCTGATCCGTCATGCCCGGCAGTCGTGTGCTGAAGGGGGGCCCTCGCCAGCGGGACATCCGTGAAGCTCTGGCAGGTGGGTCGGCTCCCAGAAGAGGGTTGGGGTCCGCGTCTCTCCCTCCAGGCTATGGATCATCGGGGGACGATGATAGTTCCTGGTCCCTCGGAGGTGGGCCAGCAGCTTCATGGCTCTCCCGCCATCACAGGCACCGGAACTGCGCCCTCTCTCCACAGCTGGGAAAAAACGTGCGCAGAAGAAGCGCAAGGCCATTCTGGCAGCATCTCCACAGACGGCGGTGGCCCAGGAGTCATCGGAGGAGGGCCTGACCGGGGACCCCCAGTTCTCTGCCATCAGCAGTGCGGCATCTGAGCGAAGACCCGGCCTGAGGACGGACGGAGGAGACGCAGAGCCTCGACAACGGGAAGAGGATGACCATCTCCCACCTACAAAAGGTGACCTGCATAGAATCCTGGATGAGATCAGAGAGATAAGGGAGGTATGGCGCCCGGAGGTGGCTGCGGTTAGAGAAGAGGTTGCTGCGGTTCGTGCTCAGGTGTTGGAGGTGCAGTCGGCGGCTGCTGAGGTGAAGTCGGAGCAGACGCTGTTGTCAGGTCGCTGCCCTGAGATCTCAGGTGGATGTTCTATCTCGCTCCGTGGAGACTCTAGAGACCAGACATAGACGCCGCAACATCAGGGTCAGGGGCATACCAGATTCGATTGCGGCGACAGAACTATTGCCCTATACTACCCGTTTGGTCCTTCAGGTCGCTGGACTTCCACTGGACACTCCAGACATACTTGGAGCTGCGTTTCGGTCAGGAGACCGGCGACGTCCTCCAGAAGCACACCCGGCGACGTTGTTATAGCTTTTAGGGAGGTCGCCCTGAAGGGAAAAATTATGTCCTCTCCTGGGGCGCGAGACCCTGTGCCATTTGAGGGCTCCTCCCTGACCTTGTTTCACGACCTCCCGTTCCAGACCCTGCTGGCACGTCGCCGCTTTCGGGATGTAACATCGATCCTTCGAAGAACCGGGATTCGCTACCGATGGGGCATGGCGGGTTCGTTAGTAGTTACGTATGCCAATGTTTCATATGCCATTACTGACCCCGCACAGGCATGGAAGGATCTAGAGGCAGCTGGTATCTCCCCGGACCTCCTGGAAATACAACCGGGATGAGAATCATACCACCCCTCACCAAGCACTTATGTTTTTAGTTCTTCACGAGTTTTTCGGACTATTTTCTGTATGACCTCTGAGTGGATATTTTAGAGAGCCATGGACCGGTTCTTGAACTTTCACGCGTGCCTTTTTGTCCTATGCCGGACTCTGTGCTCCTTTTTCCGCTCGTTCTAGTTTAATCCACGCTACTCCGCTGTTCTACTCGTAAGAAGTTTAGCTGGCCCTGCGTGGCCGTATTTCTGTTAGTGTGATTTCATGACTTTCTTTGTGTATTTTGAATCTTTAAATAAAGAATTAAAAGAAAAAAAAAGGAAACAGGAGGGGGGGCTGCAGTGATGAGTTAACGCAGGGAGAGGTGAGGACCGTTTTTGAGTCTTTCGGATGTCTTGTTACGGAGTTAGGTGGTCGGCTTCCCTAAAAAGAAGGGTCTTTAGGGAGCGTTTAAATGAAGTCAGATTTGGTGACAGTCTGATATTGCGACGAAGCGCATTCCATAGGGTCAGCGCCGCACGAGAAAAGTCCTGCAGTCTGGCATGTAAAGAGGTAATGATGGAGGATGCCAGGCGCAGGTCATTGTTCGATCGTAGGGCTCAGGCTGGGTTGTATTTGATGATTAGTGAGGACAGGTAGTGAGGGGCTGAATAAAGCAAAAGAAGTGGGATCTTCAAGTGAGAAACGTAGAAATTTATTCGGGTGCAGCAAACCTCATAGACAAAACATGTGAATTTTCGACCCGAAGGTCTTAATCATACAGGTAGTGAGGGGCGGCGTTAGTGAGGGTTCAGTAGGTCAGGGTGAGTAGTTTGAATTTGATTCTGCTGTGGATGTGGAGCCACTATAGGGATTCACATAAAGGATCGGCAGAGACAGAGTGACTGGTGAGATGGATAAGCCGGGCTGATGTGTTTAGGATGGACTGCAGGGGGGAGAGGCGGGAGGTAGGAAGGCCAGTCAGTAGGTTGTTGCAGTAGTCCAGGCGGGAGATAACAAGTGAGTGGATAAATTGCTTGGTGGTGTTGGCAGTAAGAAATGGACGAATTTGGCGATATTGTGGAGGTGATTGCAGCAAGATGAGGAGAGTGATTCAAAAGAAAACACGGAATGAATGGACCAGACGGGGCACATGCTCCTGAAGTCTCATGGCAAACATGCAAGTGGAATGTTTATGTTTACAGTTCAGTAGGGAAATCGTTACTGTTAAACTGGTACGAGAGCTTTACCCCTTTCAACGGATAGAAATGGCTTTCCGCTACTTGGGAATAACTATATCTCAATGGAGGGATGAAATAATAAAAAGGAATTATTCAAATCTATTGACTGAACTTAACCCCTTCGCTACTGATGATGTGTGGGGAATGTCCTCATTGACGACCGCTATATGCGGAGGACGTTCCCCACACGTCATTCGCAAGCGGGAGCCCCGGTGGAGATACTCACCTATCTGTCCGGGGTCCCGCGGCGTTCTGGCTTCGGCGTCCTCAGACGCTGAAGTTAAGCGCCTCCAGACGTCAATGACGTCATTGCGCCATGCATGATGACGTTATTTCCAGGCGACCCTCCCGGCAATGCACGGAGATCGCCTTAAAGGGAGGGGGGGATCCGTTCGGATCCCTCTCCCTCCCGATCGCGAAGGAGCAGCGCCACAAGCCAGGCACCGCTTAAAAGGGGAGAGTCTTTCCTTTTAAGCGGTGCCTGGCTTTAACCCCTCAGACACCGGGTTGCAATTCGGCGCCTTGCGGCACCGAATTGCGGCCTATCTCCGGTGGGGGCCACCATCTTGGATGGCGGCTCCACCCCCGGGTCCCCCCTCGCTGCCAGACATCATTGTGCATAGCGTGATGATGTCAGATAGCCGGGAAACCCCTAGCTGCCCGGGGATTTCCCAATCAAATCCCCTGGTGGAGATAGGGGGTTCCTTTGAACCCCGATATCTCCAGAACCGTGGCAGCTAGGGGGTCATAGAGGGTGTCAATCAAAAGGCCTGAGCATGATCATGTTCAAAGTAAAAAAAAAAGAAAACTCTTTTTTTTGTGTGTGTTTTTATTAATGCAGCAATATTGTTCACATTTCAATTATAATGTGAACAATGATGCTGCACTAATGATTTTTTTCTATGGGGTGCGTTTGCTAAAAATCACGTAATTCCCCCCAAAAAATTTAACAGGTCCCCATTTCTAATTTTTGTACAAGCGCACCCCATAGAAAAATATAACCGCAAACGCTCATGTGTTTTAAAATGTGAAAAACAAACACTTTACACGTTGTAGATGATTAAAAAATTTAATTTTATTGCATTTTTTGTTCTAATATACAGGTAGGACATGACGTATACAAATGAAAATGATATATTATGAATCTGTCGGAAAGAACAATATATAATATGTCTGGATCATATAATAAAATATTTCTTCAAATTGCGTTTAAACATGATGAGCAAAAGCGGTAAAAATTAGTTCAGCACACAGCAGTGAAATGCCTCAGCAGGGAAGGGGTTAAAAAACTGTTAAATAATTGGAAACACCTATGTCTCTCATGGATGGGCAGAATTAACCTAATGAAATATTATATACTACATTTATTGACTTTCTTGTTCAGATCAATTCCTATCAATATAAAAGATGCCATATTGAAAGACTTCCAATATTTGTTCTCTAACGTTATTTGGGGTGTCAGTATTCCTAGGATCTCATCTAACGTACCAGAGAGGTATTCCCAATGTAACTAAGCTATATCACGCCGCAATGCTCTCCCATATTGTACTGTGGATAAATAATTATAATAAACACCAACCCTGGGTGGAACCTGAGAAACATGGGATGAAACTAAAAAAATTGAAACAAACCTTTTGGGGATAAGATTTAGCAAAATCTTCCATGAATTTGATTGTAAGGGATTTGAATACTCTCTGGACAAAAAGAACAAAGAAATATTGGCCAAACTGTAACTATCTAATACATATGCCATTAGAAACAAGTGAAAAACAACTAGAAAATATAGACCTAGAGTCTTGGAAAACCAATTTATTGTCGATTTATCAACTGATAGAGAACAATAAGGTTATTCCATTTAAAACCTTGATTTCTAGAAAGATGATAAAGTTCTATTTAGATACCTGAGGGTCAAACATTTTATAGAGTATAATGTCCTCTCCATCTCCCATCAAACAGTGATATAGATGCATTCTTTAAGGGGGATTGGATAGATTGATGAACAAATCTTACCATTTATTCATTTAATAAAAGAATATAAACACATCGAAAAGTGGGAAAGCGACCTTGGTAATGAATGGGAAGACACACAGGTCTATTCAAAGAAAGGTGAAACTCAGGAGAATTACTGGAGAAGTGAAAATTCTAGGTCAAAATAGCCAAACTAGAAAAATTCTCCCATTTATCTCACTTTCCAAATAAGTTATTTGGTCTAGATTGTTCTCTTCTCCTGGTTTTCACCTTTCTCTTAATAACCTTGCTAGACTAGTATAAACGTAATGACGATAACAAAGAAGGCAGTTCATTTCGTGGATCTTTTGAAAGTATGTGTCAAACTACTATATAGATGGTGTTCTGTCTCCAGGTTAATATCCACCTAGTGGTCATTTTAAGAAACTGCAGGCAATTTAGAAACCGGGAAGTAAACAACTCTTAGAAATCCAGGAAGTGCAAGCTAACTCATGGCTGTTATGTGGTGAGCAGATGAACAGTCCTGAATGGGCAATCTCCATTAACCCTGGTCTTTGAGCATTCTGAAGAGCAATAGCTGTAAGTTTATTTACATTATCTGCTTCCATCAACACATATTGCTGTTTCTAATGTGTAGAGTGGATGTAATGTTGCCATTTAAATACATAGCATGTTATCATATGTTTTTCTATGTACAGTATATCTTTAACCCCTTAGTGACTGGGCAGTTTTACACAAATCCGTCCTTTAGTGACCGCTGCTGTTTTTAAGTTTCTGCGCTGTTTGTGTTTACGTCAAATTTTCCTCTTACTCGTTTAAGCAACCCACACATATTTTACACTGTTTTTCTCGTCATTAAATGGACTTTCTAAAGATACCATTTTATTCATCATTTCATATAATTTACTATAAAAAACATTGTGAAATATGACAAAAAAATTGAAAAAACACCACTTTTTCGAACTTTGACCCCCAAAATTTCTTATGTATCAACAACTGTCAAAAAAATTTAATTCCTTAGTAGTTTCTAAATTTAGTTCTGAGTTTAGCAATACCCAATGTTTACATATTCCTCGCTTTTTTCCTTATCTTATGCAACAATAAGTGCAAGTAGCACTTTGCCATTTCCAAAGGGTTTATTTTCAAAACTAGTGATAGTGACATTGTAACACTGATATCTGTCACTAATTCCTGAATAACTCTCCACATATACATATTTTTTTAAAGTACACAAATCAAGGTATTAAACTTGGGGTATTTTGACTCTTTCCATGCAAACCATTTTACCACAAATCTATGCCAAAGTTTGAGAATAAAACATTTTTGGTGATTTTTTTTTTTTGAACGCAATTTAAGAATACATGTACTGTGAACTTTAAGGTTTACTGCCAAAGAGCACCCCAAAATATGTTCAGCAACATCTTCTGAGTAAATTGATACCACCCATGTATAGGTATGTCGGGTCATTTGGGGGCTAATAGGCCTTATTTGGGGGGTGCGCATTTCAGTTTTCCAACTTGGAATTTTCACATTTCGTCATCATGCACCCATGTCCTATTTGGGACATTTTTGAAGCCGGCCAAAGTAATTTACCCCCATCAAACCATATATTTTTAGAAAGGGCACACCCTAGGGTGCTTCAAAGAGTTGTATTTTAACACTTTCCATGCACTAGCTCTTTGACAAACTTTCAGGTAGTCACTTTTTGTGTTATTTTTTCACACACATTGTACTTTAGGCATGAATTGTCAAATCCAGTTATGGGTTACTGCCAAAAAACACCCCAAAATATGTTCAGCAACATCTTCTGAGTAAAGTGATACCACCCATATAGAGATTTGTTGGGTTGTTTTTGGGGTGCTACGCCAATCTTCTTACATGTGTTTGTCATTTTTCTAATTCGACATATCTTCTTTATAGGGGCCTTTTTACATACCCCAATTTTTTTTATTGCCATGATCGTGCATATATATTTGGTAAGCTAACACCCCAAAGTATTGTAAATGGAGTGTTTTTATGCCATGGATGCAACCGTTTGTCCCAAACAAATTGGATACTGTTTGGTGGTCATTTTTCATTTTCACATCCACATTAGTTTTGGACTGTGATTTAGGAGACACTGTTGTCGGTTACTGCATGAAAACTCTGCAGGTTGTTTTCTGCAATGTCTCCTGAGTACACCCATGCCCCCCATGCATAGGTTTGCCAGGATTTTGGGAAGGTTCAATTACAATTTGTATGACTTTGGAGTTGAAATTGAGATTATTTCTTCAGATAGGCCTATCTTTTATTGTGGGTCTACCACATACCCCAGTTTGAATTATAGCCAGAAAAGTGTTTATATTTGAAATGTTGACACCCCAAGGTATTGCATATGGAGTGCTTTGATGCCATGGATGCAACGGTTTTAGCCCAAAACATTTGAGAAGGTGTGTGGCGGTAATGTTTCGATTTTGTTTTTATTTTTATGCACACATTAGATTTGGACTGTGATTTATCAGACACTGTTGTTTGTTACTGCATGAAAACTCTCCAGGTTGTTTTCTGCAAGGTCTCCTGAGTACACCCATGCCCCCCATGCATAGGTTTGCCAGGATTTTGGGAAGGTTCAAATACAATTTTTATGACTTTGTCATTGGAGTTGAAATTGAGATTATTTCTTCAGATAGGTCTATCTTTGGTTTTGGGTCTACCGCATACCCCAAGGTCTCCTGAGTACACCCATGCCCCCCATGCATAGGTGTGCCAAGATTTTGGCAAAATACAGCACCAATTGTAGAACACAAAAATGTAGGAATAAAATGTAAAAGTCTGGTGCAGTAAAAGAAAAAAAAAACTAAACTGAACTAACTAGACTGTAAGAAAAAAAATAGAAAGAAAAAAAAATCACAGATCATGCACAGTGTGATACACCTTGAAACAGTCCCCAAGACACAGACCGGGTTGTCCAGTGCATTCTGGGCAGTAAAAGATTGTCTCTCCTCTGCCCCCTCTTGAAACACACCCTGCATCTTTTTTGGGGTCTCTGTTTGCCTTCAGTAGGGGGGTTTTATAAATAAAATGTGTAGCCCCAACTCTGACCCCATCACCGCCCGGGGAGCAGGTGCATCATGGTACAAAAGCCCTGAAATGACCTGGAGCTGAAACTGTAAAAAGGACAGTGTCACTCCGGGGTTTGCCTTTTTGCAGAGCAAAAAGGCATTGTGGGTTGCAATTTGCATCAGGTAAATTGCAACCTTTTTGTACCAGGCCCTTGACTTCCGCATAATCTGGTAGGGCTGGAGCAGCTGATCTGCCAGATCAACCCCACCCATGTGCCGGTTATGGGCTTTGATGCACACTGGCTTCCTGATGTGCTCAGCTCTGCTACATACAGAGACCTCCACAGACCTCTCAGAGTGGATGGTGGATAGAAGGTATACATCCTTCTTGTCTCTGTACTTGACCGCCAACAGCTCCTCTTGGCGTAGAGCTGAGGTCTCCCCCTTTTTTAACCGGGTGCGGACAAGCTGTGCTGGGAAACCTACACGGTTCTTGCGAACAGTACCGCATGCTACTGTATCAAAACAATACAGCAGCTTGAACAAAGGGACACTTGTATAAAAATTATCAACATACAAGTGGTACCCTTTGCTCATCAGGGGAAAAAGTAGGTCCCACACAATCTTGCCACTGGTTCCCATGTGTTCTGGGCAACCTGGAGGGTCAAGGCTACTATCCTTTCCCTCGTACACCCGGAAGGCCTGAGTATACCCACTCTCGCTGTCACAGAGCTTATACACCTTCACTCCATACCTGGAGCGTTTGGAAGGAATATACTGCTTGAATCCCAGCCTTCCCTTGTATTTCATTAGGGATTCATCCACGCAGATATTCCTTCCAGGTGTATAAGCCTCTGCAAACCTGGCGGCAAAGTGGGTAATCAGGGGGCGGATTTTATACAGCCTGTCAAACTGGGGATGCTCTCTAGGAGGGCACAGGCTGTTGTCACTGAAGTGCATGAAACGCAAAATGTTTTCATACCTTCTACGTGACATTGATTGGGGGTAAATGTGGGTAGAGCAGATGGGGCTACTGCTCCAGAAGGAGCGAATTGAGGGCTTCTTTATGATGCCCATCAGCATAGTAAGTGCCCAGAATTTCAGAAATTCTGGCACACCTAGCGGGGTCCATTGCTGCCTTGCCAAGTAGGAGTCTGGCTTCGCAGCACAATGCTGATGGGCATACAGATTTGATTGGGCAACAATGTGGCCCAACAAATCATCCCCCATAAACACCTGCAAAAACTGTGTGGCGGTAAATCCTGCAACATCAATATTGATGCCAGGATTTGCCGTGAAAGGAGGGATATCTGGCCTCTGGCGATGAGGCACTACCCACTCCTCAGCTGGAGCTGTGCGTCTCCTGCTGGCAGATGGTGGCCCAGGATCTGCATCAGAAACATCACTAGGAGATACATCAGCCAGCGTAGATGATGTATCTAGCGATATATCTGAGCACCTAGCAGGGTCAAAATCTGGGTCGGAGTCCGACGCAGATGCCTCAGATTCTGACGCCAGGATGGCATATGCCTCCTCGGCGCTGTACACCCTCTCAGACATTATATATAATAGATTATAAAATTTTAGAATTATTATATATATAAGCGGATTGTGGGTTCTTAGAAGAACCGTTGGGTTTCACAAGAAAATAAAAATAAATACCTAAATCTCTCTAAACCTGCCTCAACTGTTCTAAATCTCCCTAAAATCTCTCTAAATCTGCCTCAATTTTTCTAATCTCACTAAATCTACCTAAAATCTCTAACCTGTCAAATCTGATCTCTCGCTCACCAAAACACAAGTGAGGAGAGGGAGGGAGAATCACAGAGGTCAGAGCCAATATTTACAAAATATTGACCTGACCTGACAAATTAGAAATTTTATTTTGATTTTTTCTAACTTCTGATTGGATGTTGCTAGCCTGCCTCTCTGATGAGGCAGGCTAGGAACATCCCACACAGCCCCAAGATGACCCTGCCCTTAGAAAGGCAGCGCCATCTTGGCTGTCACTTTTATTTTATTCATTTTACTTTTTTTTTTAAACTTTTTTTTAGTCTGCTGGGTGCCTTGATCCCTCGAGGCACCCAGCAGAGCACCTGATCACTTATGTGATCTTTTTTGTACTGAGTGCCACGATACCTCATGGCACGCAGTACTTCTTGCCGCTGCCGGAAGTGATCGCTCGGGGGAGCGATCACGGACGGACCGGCGGCAGGTAACCATATTGCAAGGATGCCTCGATGTCGAGGCATCCCTGCAATATACTCAGAGCAGCTGGAAGCGATCCGATCGCTTCCAGCACCCTGTAGAAGTGCGGGGCACCTTTCCGGTGAAACCGGATGTTGATCGCTTCCGGGGAGAGATTACAAGGGGCCCCGGCACTTCTGTCCGCCATTGCACGGATGCCTGGACTCCCAGGCAGCCTGCAATGGCGTTTGAGCTGCTGGAAGCGATCCGATCGCTTCCATCGCTCAAAAGACCGCAGGACGTACCATGTACGTCAGCGGGTCTAAAAGAGACCCGTGGCCGTGACGTACATGGTACGTCCGCGGTCCTTAAGGGGTTAATAGTCTCATATGATGTCCAGATGTGTGTAATGACAACGGTATTTCTGTATATATTTGGTTGTATTTGAACATGTATAGTTAGAGACTAATTGTACATTATAATTCTTTTATTTTAGTTTAACTATTATCCATCGTAGAGTTTATGAATTTTCTTCAATAAAGATTGGAATTGAAACTTAACTTCTTCGTGACTCTATGATAGATGAAGTTTAGCTGGCTGTCAAACTTCGCAAAAGTGATACGTGGAGAGAGGACAGTACAGATGGTACATGATTCCTATCAAGTTATTTTGAATAGGTAGTAAAAACTCACAATTATGCTGGAGATGTGGCCAGCATCTAGGATCCTTTTAGACATTAATGGTGGGATTGCTCAAATATTAGATAAACCTAGATATTTCTTTCCATTTTTATCTTAAATTATGGGTACCCATAATGAGCTGACTCCGGAGCTGCTCTCTTACATCTTGACCTGCCAATCTTAAATATTAGCCGAAAAAATGATGTATACATATCTGCCTGGCAGTGAAATTGCTAAGTTAGAAATTGGATGTCATTAGATCCACTAAACAGAAATGATATTACCCGGGAGATAAATTTTCGGTCTTGGATGGAAAAAGGTTTCTTTGGGAATTTTAGAAATATCTGTGATGACTATTATGCAGTATGGAAACCATGGATTAAAGAAAAAGAAATGCCCCGACCTATGATATGAATGAATAGTATGAAAGAAGAATATATGATTCAGCAATTTATCTGTTTATTCTTTTAAGATTTGATGAATTTTGAAATATTAGAACTTATCAGGCAAAGATATTGACAGAGTATTACTGAATATGTTACTTAATAAACAAAGATGAAACATTTTTTTCAAGAGATTTTTTTTAAAGAAAGGGGTTTTCAGCTCTGTGACCAACGAGACACAAACAAACAAGAAAAGTCCTTGAAGTACAACATTTCCAGTTAAATGCACTAAAATATATTTTTTATGCAGTGGGAACAACTTTGTGTTACAAGAAATAAGGCACGAGGGAAATGTATAACTTATCAAGTGCATTTTAAAGATTTTTTTTATGTGAATCCTTATGACTTGCAAAATTTGAGGCCTGATTGAAACATCTCCCAGATTCTGTGCATTTAATTGTTTTTTCTCCTGTGTGAACAGGGGCGGACCGACCCGTCGGGCACTGCCCGAGGGACGGTAGGGGCCCAGTTTGGGCAGAGACACTGGGCACCCGCCAGTTTTTCTCTGATGAGCATTGAAAATGTCAGGCAGCCAGCGGCACACTCTGAAAATGCTGCAGTGGTGCCTGCGCCGCCCCACGTGAGGGGTGGCGCCAGTGCAACGTGCCTGCTCCAGTTAGACTGTGGGACGCAGGCATGCTGCAGGCGCCACCGCGGCATTTTCAGAGTGCGCCACTGGCTGCCTGACATTTTCAATGCTCATCAGAGAAAAACCGGCAGGTGCCCAGTGTCTGTCCAAACCGGGCCCCTACTGACCAGCGGGCCCTCAGACAGTGCCGCCGAGAAGAGGAGCCGGTGAGCAACAGGGGGGTTACCCCTGCTGTCAGGTTGTTTTCTTGGTTATCTTGTTGTCTGATGTTTATCATGGATTATCCTTGCAGGCAGGTTGTGATTGCAGATTTTAGTGAATCGCGGTTTAATGCAGATTACTTGGATGTGTTGTGCAGGTTACAGCTGATTGCCCCTGCTGTCCGACAGTTCCTGTATATTACACCGGCTTTCTGACATTCCCTGTAGTCTGATGGTCCTTACAGGTTACTTCTGTTGTCTGGTGGTCCCTTAAATTTACCCATGGCGTTTCATAGCATTTGCTGATCATCCCTGCTGTTTTATGGTCCCTGCATTACCGTTGTTGCCTGAAAATTACCCCTTAGGGGTGGTGCCCAACAATTTATATATACGGGGGGGATCTAATGCCCAGCAAGTTATATACTGGGGGGGATCTAATGCTGGGCATTAGACCACCCACAGTATATAAAATGCTGGTTAGATCCCCCCCAGTATATAATTTGCTGGGCATTAGATTCCCCCCCCCCCAGTATATAAATTGCTGGGCCCCAGCAATTTATGTACTGGGGGGAGGGATCTAATGCCCAGCAATTTATATAATGGGGAGGGGGGAAATGTAATGCCCAGCAATTTATATACTGGGGAGGGGGAATCTAATGCCCAGCAATTTATATACTGGGGGGAGGAAATGCCCAACAATTTGTATGCTGGGTGGGTTGACTAAATTGTGAGTTTTATTGCTTTTGAGCTCTGTGATACGCTCATACACACTGCACTTTACTGTGGGTTTTATTGCTGTGCAGCTCTGTGATACTCATACACACCGCACATTCCAGTGAGTTTTATTGCTGTGGATTCTGTGATATGCTCATACACACTGCACATTCCAGTGAGTTTTATTGCTGTGGATTCTGTGATATGCTCATACACACTGCACATTCCAGTGAGTTTTAGTGCTGTGGAGCGCTGTAATGTGCAGTGTGTCAGGATCACTTTTAAAGTGATCGGCAGTTTCCCACATTTTCCACAGGGACTTTCTGTGCCGTGGCGCAGCCTTAGCTGCAATGAGTGGGTGATGGCTGCAGCAGTGCGGTGGCCATCTGTATGTATGGAGGGGACACAATGGAATCCCCAAATCGCTGCTGGGTCCATGTGGGTTTTCAAAAAGGTTATTTTTACGAGTTCAGAAATAAATTCTTTAGCACAATAATGTACATGTGGGTGTTGCATTGTAAGGGGTTGTGTTCGTTATGGGTGTGGCCTCCTGTGAATGACGAACAAG
>RXON01000687.1:0-47430 GCA_009667805.1 Leptobrachium leishanense
CTTTACCTGTTTCAAGATCTTTTCAATTCTATCTGTGAACTTCGTATGATATCAGTGGATATAATGAATGGAGAGTTTGTGAGAATATTATAGAGTTTCTAAGATGTTATGAGTTTTGTCCATCTTAGTTCTTTCTCTTTCTGAGTCTCTCCTTGAGCCTGCCTCATTTCTGAGCGAGTGCGTGAGTGAGAGGAAGAAGAAAAGCCTGAGAGTGAGAAATGAAACTGAAGTCTCTTGAGAGGAAGAAGTGAAACGGAAGGGAGTATGCTCTCATTGATGACTACTCAGATATAGGATATTTTACATCACTTATCACGTGCTTCTAATTAGCATAAAATATATGCTCAATGATTTTCAAAGAGAACTTGCCGGCTCATAATATAACACTAGATGGCAGTGTTGATTTTCAAAATTAAATTAATATTTAATTCTGTTATTCTCCTCCTATTTTATTCTATTTATGCGACATAGGTCATAAGTCACATTCCCTCTTATCTGATTCTTTGTATTAAACAATAATTGTTAAGAGGTACCGGATCACGTTTTTAGGTGTCACCACTCAGACACCTGATATGTGGGCAGTCGGTAATTGTTAAGAGGTACCGGATCGAGCGGGGCGTGGCCAGCAGCCATACTGAGCAGCCGCATGTGAGGTGAGCTCTCTCTCCACCGACTGATTCTCCCGCTATAGCGGCTCAAAACGGCGATGGTTTGCGCCACAAATGGCCTCATTAGCCTCAGGACTCACCCTGGCACCCGATGGCACCAAGCAAAACCCCAAAAACGGCCGAGGTATCGCGATTCGGGAAGGCCCGGGAAAGGCTGCAAGATGGCGCCCGGACCTCCCGAGATTCCGGATCGCCGAGATCTATCCCTCCGGAGGAGGGGGATTTTCCTCCCCTGCTCCTGTCAGCATCTGTCCCTGCTTCTGGGCTCCAGCTCCAATCTCTGCTCCAGGACCTCAGAACTACTATTCAGGAGGTTTTCCGGTCTATCACAGCTAATCTCCATCAGGAAATTTGTGATCTGGGTGAGCGTACTGATGCATTAGAAACAAAAACTGACGAACTGTGCTTAGCCAATAACGACCTTGTAGATGTTTATAAGGAGTTAAAAACCACCCAGAAATCGTTATTACTTAAGGTGACCGACTTAGAAGACCGTTCCCGCAGAAACAATATACGAGTGCGAGGAATCCCTGAAACGGTTAAACCTGGGGACTTGACCACATATTTGCTGACCCTATTTCGAACTTTGCTACCGGAAAAGCTGGACGCGGACTTACAGCTCGACAGAGTACACCGTATCCCGAAGCCGCGTCACCTGGACCAAACGGTTCCTAGAGACGTTGTGATGAGGGTGCACTTCTTCCGGATCAAAGAATCCCTTCTCTCCGCTATGAGAATCGCAACGGCCCTGCCTCCACCATACGCCGATCTTCTGTTTTTCCCTGATTTATCCGCTGCTACTATGTCAAAACGCAAAGAATTCCTACCTGTGACCAAGGTCCTGCGAAATCATCAGATTCAGTATCGCGTGGGATTTCCACTGAAGCTTCTGGTGACCCGCAACGGAGCGCTGACAGTCTTGCGGGACGTCGGCGAAGGCCTAGCTGCTCTTCAGACGTGGAATCTATTGGGTGAATTCACGCCACCTCAACAAGCTCCCCCGTCACCGCAAAAGGTCTCACCGGAGTGGCACCGAGTGAACACGACGAAATAAAAGCTACTTAGAGGTCCTACATTTGCAGACCTCTGGGTTTGTAGCATCCGTGAGATTCCTGAGGTTTATATTGGCCTGACCGAACGTGCTGCGACTTGGATAAAGCGGGAGCATCGCTGGGTGGCCGCTCCTTTTCTGCTCTTCTTCTCCACCTCTGGAGGGTGTTTGTCCGAGCACACCCCTCTACTCCCCCTGGTATGACCAGGGTTGGCCCGAGTCTTCTGTGGCCTAGGAGAGGTACTGTATATATTTTTCCAGTGCCGTTTGCACTGAACGTTTTTTTTTCAGTTTTTATCCTTTATTTGTTTTTTCCTTTTTCTTCCTTTGTTTTATTTGCACCACATTACTCTTTTTCTAAGCTTCACTTGCAACTCAGAAGCTGTTCTGGACAGGCCCGGTTTTTCTGGTATTATGTGCGTAAATGTCTAACGTTAAATGTTCCTTGTAGGATGTTTGACCGACGGGGACGCGAGACCCAGAGATGTGTATTTTGTCTGCTCTTCTTGACCTATTTCAAAATGTATAATGGTATTTAAAATTGTTTCGTTAAATGTGAAGGGTCTGAATGTCCCATATAAACGACACTCTCTGTATGCTGATCTGAGACACCAACCCCCTGATGTGGTGTGTCTTCAGGAAACCCACTTTAAAACGTCTGCCCACCCTAAATTGTACCTCCCACATTACTCCCATCACTTCCAGGCCACGGCTCCTGTGAAAGCGAGAGGAGTCTCCATCCTAATTCATCAGAATGTGGTTTTTAACCTGCACAGGGTGATCACCGACCCTAATGGGCGATACCTCTTTCTAATATGTGATATAAATCGTGCCCCGTATACCATCGCTAATTTCTACTGTCCTAACACTGGTCAACTCACCTTCCTCCGTACAGCAATGGTTAAGTTGCTTGAAGTCTCCTCGGGACGACTCGTGATCTGTGGAGACTTTAATCAATCCCTTGACTTGCCGCCCCGATCTACCAGAGTGCAGCGGTCTGCAGCTCGCAACTTTGCTGCTCTTTTGGCGGAGTTCCAACTATTTGACATCTGGCGCATTTTGCACCCTGATGACTGTGACTATTCTTTTTACTCAGGAGCGCATAAAACTTACTCCAGAATAGACTACTTCTTTGTGACGGCGGACCTACTGAATTTGGTATCTGATTGCAAACTGGGCTCTATGTCTTGGTCAGACCAAGCACCTATCACTCTACAACTCCCTGACTCCCGTGCCCCTACGGGACGATTACCCTGGCATTTAAACAAGTCCCTTATGTCCCGTCCGGAGGTTGTAGAGGATGTTCAGCGCACCTTAGAGAATTACTTTAAAGAGAACACCACCCCAGACGTGAACCCCCTTACTATATGGCAAGCACATAAAACGGTAGTGAGAGGCGTACTAATTAAATGGGGCTCATATTTTAAAAAGCAGAACTCTTCCCATAGACTGACCTTACTGCACCAAATACACCAAGCCACGACCCTACATAAGAAACAAACAGACCCGATTACACGATCCACCTTGGTTGGACTCCAACTGCAGTTGACGGAAATGGATAAACGAGATTATGTATGGGCGGCGCGCAGGTTGCGAACTAAGATGTATCTGTACAATAATAAGACAAGTAGGATAATGGCCAATAGATTAAGAAAAAAGGTGGCGAAGTCTAAAATTGATCATCTGACCGCTGCAGACGGATCAGCGCGCTACCACCCTCAGCAGATTGCAGATTCTTTTGCCGAGTATTACTCCACTTTGTATAATTTAAAACACGGGACCACGCTGCCTCAACCCAATGTATCGGAGATTTTTCCTTTCCTCCAGCGCCTTCATTGCCAGACTGTCACGGATCCCCCTGATACTAGAGTGGTGGTCCCTATACGCAGGACACTCTCTACCCTTCCGATCCTTAGAGTGGTCGGCACGACTAGACAGACTACAAGAATGGCAGTACAGAGCACGTACAAGAGAGACGTCACGGATCCCTCTGCTTTATCTGAGTAATGGTTTCTAGACACAGAACAGTCTCTACCCTTCCGATCCTTAGAGTGGTCGGCACGACTAGACAGACACAGAATGATACACAAGAAATTAGAATGATTAGCTCTTCCCAAGACCCTAACAACACAAGGGGTAGTCTGATGTGTGCTTAGGGTGCCACACAGACTGACCTCAATACCAGAATTAGAAGAGTTGATGCCAATACCAGGGGTTATGCACAGAATGGTTCGTTCGCCAATGCCAGGGATCATACACAGAGTGGTTCGTTCGCCAATGCCAGGGGTCATACACGGAGTGGTTCGTTCGCCAATGCCAGGGGTCATACACAGAATAGTCGTTTGCCAATGCCAAGGGGTCAATACACAGAATAGTCGTTTGCCAATGCCAAGGGGTCAATACACAGAATAGTCGTTTGCCAATGCCAAGGGGTCAATACACAGAATAGTCGTTTGCCAATGCCAAGGGGTCAATACACAGAATAGTCGTTTGCCAATGCCAAGGGGTCAATACACAGAATAGTCGTTAGCCAAATATGCAAGAGCTCTGCGGGAAGTAACTACCACGTCAGGGCACCGGCATTTCTGAGAGCCTGGGCTTTAAACCCGGCGGGTCCGCGTCAGCCCGCCAGGCCCCGCCCCCCGCTTCCCCACGTGTGCGGAAGCGACCGCAATATCATTCGGCGTCTGGCCAGCGAGCAGCGAGGAAGCTGCTGCCAGGCGCCGGGGTGCGGGGGCTACCGTGACAGAACCCCCCCTCTACGGGCGGCCACTGGACGACCCCCAGGGGCGCGGGGATGAGCCAAATAGAAAGCCCTCACCAACCGAGGAGCATGAACCTCAGTAGCCGGAAGCCAAGAGCGATCCTCTGGGCCGTAGCCCACCCAGTCAACCAAGTACTGAAGGACCCCCCTAGAAACCCTGGCGTCCAGAATGGCCTCAACTTCAAACTCCTCCTCGCCCTCCACAGAGACCGGAGGAGGGGGGACACGGGCCCTGGTGTACCGATTACACAAAAGTGGTTTCAAAAGGCTCACGTGAAACACATTGTGTATCTTGATATGGGAGGGCAGAGCCAGAGCATAGGAGACCGGATTGATTCGCCGCAGAACCTTATAGGGGCCTATGTACCTGGGTGCCAGTTTCATGGAGGGTACTAAAAGCTTAATGTTGCGTGAAGAAAGCCAAACCCTGTCCCCAACTTGATACACGGGTGCCGGCCTCCTGTGTCTGTCGGCTTTGATCTTCTGGGTAACACTACTATCCTCCAGTGCCCGTTTAACCCTTCCCCAGGTTTCTTTCAATGACACTAAATGCTCATCCAGAGCAGGAATCGCGGTATCAGGAAACGTAGCAGGGAGCACGGGAGGATCAAAACCGTAAACAGTGAAGAAGGGGGAACGTCCTGTGGCTTCGCTTACTGCACTGTTCAAGGCATACTCTGCCCACGGTATCAGGTCTGACCAGTTATCTTGTCGTTCGGATATAAAGCACCTGAGATATTTTTCTATATTTTGGTTGGCTCGTTCCGCCGCCCCGTTGGTCTGGGGGTGATAGGCCGAAGAGAAAGATAGGTCTATCCCCACACTCTTGCAAAACCCTTTCCAGAATCTGGAGACGAATTGGGTCCCCCTATCCGAGACAATCCCAAGAGGAATACCGTGTAAGCGGACCACATTGGAAACAAAAATGGGCACCAGTTCGGCTGCCGAAGGAAGTTTCCGAAGAGGAACATAGTGACCCATTTTGGAGAATCGATCTATGACCGTGAGTATTACAGTATTCCCTCTAGACTCAGGTAACTCTACTATAAAATCCATAGCTAAATGCGACCATGGTCGTTCGGGGATTGGCAGAGGCTGGAGTAAACCAATAGGCGCTGTTTTGGGACTTTTATGTCTTGTGCACACCTCACACACGGTTATGTAATCTTTAACATCACGGCGCACCGTGGGCCACCAAAGGAGTTTACGTATACTAGACACTGTTTTGGTGATCCCCATGTGCCCAGAGATTTTGTTATCATGATACAGTTTTAATACCTCTTCCCTTTCGTTCTCAGGTACAAAGAGTTTCGCAGGAGGTCTCCCCCAGGAGCTGTGCCCTGGGCGGTCTGCAATCTTAACATTAGAGGAGATGAGACACTAATCGTGGTAAGTGCTATAATCCTTTCCTGGGGTACAATGGGATGTTGATCTTGGATGTTATGTTCGTATGACTCGTACTGTCTTGACAATGCGTCTGCTTTAATGTTTCTCGACCCAGGTCTGTATGTGAGGACGAAATTAAAGCTGGAAAGAAACAATGACCATCTCGCTTGCCTGGCATTCAACCGTTTAGCGTCTCCAATGTACGTGAGATTCTTATGATCGGTTATGATGACAATGGGGTCCCTAGACCCCTCTAATAAGTATCTCCATTCCGTCAAGGCTGCAATAACTGCTAACAATTCTGTGTTTCCGATATCATAGTTCCTCTCTGCCGGGACAACTTTCGGGAATAGAAGCCGCATGGATGCAAGGGCTTGTCGGGTGCCTCCCTTTGGGACAAGACTGCACCAAGACCTAGCTCGGAGGCGTCAACTTCAACCTGGAAAGGCAGAGCCGGATCAGGATGTCGGAGAACAGGGGCAGTGGTGAAAGCCTGTTTAAGTGCCTCAAAGGCTTGACTGGCCTGGGGTGTCCACTTCTGATTCACCACCCCCTTTTTAGTCATAGCCGTGAGGGGAGCTATCAAGGCCGAGAAATTTTTAATGAACCTCCGGTAGTAGTTAGTAAACCCCAAAAACCTCTGGATGGCTTTAAGCCCTTGGGGTAAAGGCCAGTCAAGAATCGCTGAGAGTTTTTTAGGATCCATTTGGAAACCTTCAGGGGTTATTATATACCCAAGGAAGTGCACTGTCTCTATGTCGAATAAGCATTTCTCTAGCTTACAATATAACCCAGCCCTCAATAATCTCTTCAACACTTGTCTCACGTGGGCGTGATGAGTCTCCTTATCAGGAGAGTATATCAGGATGTCGTCCAGATATACTATAACGAACGTTTGCAGAAAATCCCTTAGGGTGTCGTTTATGAGGTCCTGGAAAACGGCTGGCGCATTGCATAACCCAAAGGGCATCACCAGGTATTCATAATGCCCGCTACGTGTATTAAAAGCCGTTTTCCATTCGTCTCCCTTCTTAACCCTGACCAGGTTGTACGCTCCGCGTAAATCAAGTTTCGTATAAATACGGGCCCCTTTTAAACGGTCGAACAATTCGGTTATAAGAGGTATTGGATATGCATTTCTTATGGTAATCCTATTTAAACCTCTATAATCGATGCAAGGTCGCAGGTCACCCTCTTTTTTGGAAACGAAAAAAGAAACCTGCTCCTGCTGGAGAGGAGGATCGTCTGATGAATCCTCGCTCTAGATTCTCCCTTATATATTCCTCCATAATGTCATTTTCCCTTTGAGACAAGGGGTATACGTGTCCTCTAGGAGGCATAGTACCAGGGAGTAACTCTATAGCACAGTCATAAGGACGATGCGGTGGTAGGACCTCAGTCCTGGTTTTAGAGAACACCTCCTTTAGCGCCATATAAACATTCTGGGACTTCAGTGGACAAAGGAGGTGCTGTGGCAATGTTGAGACTACCAATCACATTAACCCTGCCCAGGCATTTTGACTGGCAACTAGGACCCCAACACATTATATCTCGCTGGGCCCAGTCAATCACCGGGTTATGTTCTGTCAACCATGGGAACCCTAGAACGACAGGACATGAGGGAGAGTCGATAACCTGGAATCGTATGGTTTCACAGTGCAGAACTCCTGTAGTCATGCACACATCGATAGTGTCGTGTGTGATATGGGGACATGACAGGGGTTTCCCGTCTATGGCTTCTACCATAAGAGGCCTCTCCTTTAGAACCAGAGGTAAGAGGTGGTTGGCAGCAAAACATCTATCCATAAAATTACCTGAGGCTCCAGAGTCTAGGAATGCCTCAGTCTCGAGGTGAACCCCCTCCCAGGTGAGGGAGATGGGTAACAGAATCCGAGTTTTTTTTTTTTTCATCATCCACAAAGGAGGCATACAGAGAACCAATAACCTGGGTATTACTTGTCTTTTGACCTGATTTGCCACTCTCACCCCTGCTACCCCTGGGTCTCTGAGGACATTGAAGGCGGAAATGATCTGCCCCGGCACAATAAAAACAGAGCCCCCTTTCTCTCCGGTGAGCTCTCTCTGCCTCTGAAATACCCGTTTTACCTATCTGCATAGGTTCAATGGCCGGTACATCGGTCTTAACGGTCTCCAGGTTACCTGATGCAGTGGTATGCCTGGGTACTAAGGTAAAGGAGGTAGGACCCTTCTGGGTCTGTCTCTGGTGTGTCTCCTTTCCCTGATTTGATCGTCCATGGCGATGCAGAAATCAATCAAATGATCCAGATGTTCTGGTAATTTTAGGGGAGCCAATTCAAACATAAACGCCTCGTTCAGACCTTCGGTAAAGGCCAGGGTTAAAACGTCGTTCGGCCAGTGTACCTCAGAAGACAAAGTCTTAAATTCTATGGCATAGTCGGAAACCCTCCTATTACCTTGTTTGATGTGAAACAGGGATCTACCCGCATTGGTAGCCCGTCTAGAGGGATCAAAAGTACGCTTTAACTCGGAGGTAAAACCCTCATAGTCATATATGATGGGTTCTTGTTCTCCCACAAGGGCGTGGCCCATAATAAAGCTTTTTCGGTCAAGTGATTAATCAGATAGCCTACTTTGGCTTTATCAGACATACAGGACCCGGGATTGTTTTCGAATAAGATCTCGAGTTGGGTCAGAAAGCCCGGCATAAGTTCGGTGTTCCGTCATAACGTACGGGTGCTTTCATACTGAGCCTACAACCCTCGAGAGCGGCCGAACTGACCCTAGGCACCACTGGGTCTGGCGGGCTTGCAGTACCAGAACTGGAGCGGTTTAGCAGGGTTTGCAGGGCAAGAGCAATCTGGTCCATTCTATGGTCCTGCTCTTCTTGTCTGGCTGCAATACGTGTCAATTGATTAGAGAGGTCTGCGGGATCCATGGCCCTGACGTAATGTCACGGATCCCCCTGATACTAGAGTGGTGGTCCCTATACGCAGGACACTCTCTACCCTTCCGATCCTTAGAGTGGTCGGCACGACTAGACAGACTACAAGAATGGCAGTACAGAGCACGTACAAGAGAGACGTCACGGATCCCTCTGCTTTATCTGACTAGTGGTTTCTAGACACAGAACAGTCTCTACCCTTCCGATCCTTAGAGTGGTCGGCACGACTAGACAGACACAGAATGATACACAAGAAATTAGAATGATTAGCTCTTCCCAAGACCCTAACAACACAAGGGGTAGTCTGATGTGTGCTTAGGGTGCCACACAGACTGACCACAATACCAGAATTAGAAGAGTTGATGCCAATACCAGGGGTTATGCACAGAATGGTTCGTTCGCCAATGCCAGGGATCATACACAGAGTGGTTCGTTCGCCAATGCCAGGGGTCATACACGGAGTGGTTCGTTCGCCAATGCCAGGGGTCATACACAGAATAGTCGTTTGCCAATGCCAAGGGGTCAATACACAGAATAGTCGTTTGCCAATGCCAAGGGGTCAATACACAGAATAGTCGTTTGCCAATGCCAAGGGGTCAATACACAGAATAGTTCGTTAGCCAAATATGCAAGAGCTCTGTGGGAAGTAACTACCACGTCAGGGCACCGGCATTTCTGAGAGCCTGGGCTTTAAACCCGGCGGGTCCGCGTCAGCCCGCCAGGCCCCGCCCCCCGGCTTCCCCACGTGTGCGGAAGCGACCGCAATATCATTCGGCGTCTGGCCAGCGAGCAGCGAGGAAGCTGCTGCCAGGCGCCGGGGTGCGGGGGCTACCGTGACACAGACACACATCTTCCCAATCTAATCTCCTCTCCCTCTCTGACAGAACTCACCTGGGCCCTATCCTCCCTCAAATCGAATAAAGCGCCGGGCCCGGACAGTTTCACGGCAGCCTACTATAAATCCTTTTCAGCTCGCCTTAATGCCCCTCTCCTCTCTGCACTAACTCACGTATTTAAATCGGGGAACGCAACTACTGATTGGTTGTCCGCTACTATAGTAACTATCTTTAAAACGTCTCCACCGGCAGATCAATGTTCCAAATATAGACCTATATCTCTTATTAATGTAGATGCTAAACTTTATGCTAAGATACTAGCTACCAGACTGGTCGACGTCATGCCCCTTCTAATAGCTGATGACCAGGTTGGGTTTATCACATCCAGACAGGGCCCTGATAACACTATCAAGGCTATGGCTTTGATGGACCATGCTATGCGATCCAACACACCGACTCTGATGCTTTCGCTTGATGCCGAAAAGGCGTTTGACCGAATCCATTGGGTGTTCTTGGAACACACTCTACTGAAATTTAATTTTCCCTGAGAGTTTATTGGAGATATTTTGGCGCTATATTCCTTTCCAAATGCCCGTGTCTTAACAGCAGGTTCTCAGTCCTCCGTGATTTCCATAACAAATGGCACCAGGCAGGGCTGCCCTCTCTCCCCCATTCTATACGCACTAGCACTGGAACCGCTTGCACAAGCTATAAGACAAGCTGATGAGGTGGAGGGTTTTATGGTAGGCCCTTCGGCTTATAAATTAAGTCTTTTTGCGGATGACATCCTACTTACGTTGACCAATCCCCTTACCTCCTTGCCTGCCCTTCACTCCATTTTAGAGACATATGGGAAATTGTCTTACTATAAAATTAATGTTCATAAAACCCAAGCCCTACCATATAGTATCCCGGTCTCTGATCTAGCCTCCCTCAAACGAACCTACCCATATGACTGGCGTAATAGCTCCCTGACATATTTGGGAATCAAGCTGACATTTACCAAATCCCAACTTTTTGCACTTAACTATACACCTCTTATTGCTCTAACCTCTAACCTGTGTCAACAATGGTCTAATGTAGAGATATGGAGAGAGGGGGGTACAGTGGAGGTGCTGTTGCTGTGTGTGTGATTATGTTGTGCAGCCAACGAGGATTATAACACAAAACCTCGACAGGAATGTGCAAAAAACAATGGAACAAACGGAGGGAGATCCTAGTGGCGCAGTCCCTTATGAGGGCAATCTATATGAAGTGGATGAGGTAGTCCTATTGGTCCAATGCAGACACGGTCAAAAAGACCACTAAGGTGCTATTGTAAATAAAATTATGTGCAATAATAGCACTAAACAAGGGGAGTTAATAGGTGTCCCGTATATGCAATAATAGAAAAGTGCAAAAGACAATAAGTGTCTTCATAAAATCACAAAAAACATATAAAGTGCATGTAAAGTGCAATTGCAAAAAATGAGAAAAGTATATATAAGTTCATAGGTAAGTTCATAGGTAAAGGTAAAAAAGGGCTCTAAATGAGTCTCGTTGTCCAGTTTGTGAAAGTAAAATGAGAGAAAAAAGTTAAAAAGTTAATCGGACCGTATAATACGGGAAAGGGTTGTCCGGTAGCGTCTCTGTTGAGGTAGTCCAGAGGTTTTGAATGAAGTCCTGGAATGTTGTTCTTTCTTAGGGCCTATATAAACTCCCAGTTCCCAAATAGGGAAGGAAGGGGTAAGGAGAGAACAGAAAAGGAGAGATGGTGCAATATTGATTGGTATATGGTAAAGTGCCCAATGACAAGGGTACACTTACAGAGTATAGAGCCTCTTGTACCGGCTCTAGTGTGAAGTGCCTTGGGCCTAATGTAGGGTGGCCTCTGCCCTTCTTTAGGGGTTCTAGAGTGGTCTTCACCTTTCTTCTAGTAATGACTGGATTCTCTCGAATACAAAATGGAAGACATCCTCATAGCGCAATAAGTAGCTAGTGATGTTAACAGAGGTAAAAAATAGTCAAAGGCGAACTCACCGATGTTGGAGCCTTAGATTACAGGCTCAACTTGTGGGGGGCATATGGTACTGCTTTTTCGGTGGGTACCTGCACCTCTTTCAGCGGGAGAAAAGTTTTCACCTCTTCTGGCAGCAGATCGTCTCCTGCACACCTTGCAATGGGAGAGAGTCTGTACCTCTTCTAGCAGCAGAGGGGAGTAGTGGACAGAGTATTAAGAATATACACTGTGAAAAAGGTCTGAGGTTAAAATAAATAAATAAATGAAGACTCTCAGATGGATGTGGATGGGAAAGTAAAAAATTTATTAATTAAAAAAGCAGGGGGATGTCACAGAGACGCGTTTCGGCTGTCAAATAAAGCCTTCCTCAGTCTGTGTGCAGAATGAATCAAAAAAAGGGGGAATGCAGGACACTCCACGTGTCCGTGTTTATATAGTAGACGCTGGAATTTGGTAGTGCAATTACTTCCGGGTTCGTGGGGGTCACGTGGTGCGTGCCGCGTCATTGCGTGTGGCTTAAGGTATGTAGGGAGAACGACCAGAGCGCTGAGTGTACGTGTTCAAGAACATATTAGGAATATCCGAAACGGGCATGAAAATCACAGTGTCCCTCTGCATTTTAAGAACAAGCACGCTATGAACCCCGAGGGGCTAACCTTCATAGGGTTTAAGAAAGTAGAAGCACCCTGGAGAGGTGGCAATTTTGAGAAAACAATTGGAAGAGAGGAAATGATCTGGATTATGAGGATGTCTTCCATTTTGTATTCGAGAGAATCCAGTCATTACTAGAAGAAAGGTGAAGACCACTCTAGAACCCCTAAAGAAGGGCAGAGGCCACCCTACATTAGGCCCAAGGCACTTCACACTAGAGCCGGTACAAGAGGCTCTATACTCTGTAAGTGTACCCTTGTCATTGGGCACTTTACCATATACCAATCAATATTGCACCATCTCTCCTTTTCTGTTCTCTCCTTACCCTTTCCTTCCCTATTTGGGAACTGGGAGTTTATATAGGCCCTAAGAAAGAACAACATTCCAGGACTTCATTCAAAACCTCTGGACTACCTCAACAGAGACGCTACCGGACAACCCTTTCCCGTATTATACGGTCCGATTAACTTTTTTCTCTCATTTTACTTTCACGAACTGGACAACGAGACTCATTTAGAGCCCTTTTTTACCTTTACCTATGAACTTACCTATGAACTTATATATACTTTTCTCATTTTTTGCAATTGCACTTTACATGCACTTTATATGTTTTTTGTGATTTTATGAAGACACTTATTGTCTTTTGCACTTTTCTATTATTGCATATACGGGACACCTATTAACTCCCCTTGTTTAGTGCTATTATTGCACATAATTTTATTTACAATAGCACCTTAGTGGTCTTTTTGACCGTGTCTGCATTGGACCAATAGGACTACCTCATCCACTTCATATAGATTGCCCTCATAAGGGACTGCGCCACTAGGATCTTCCTCCGTTTGTTCTAATGTAGAGATATCATGGGCAGGAAGGATTAATGCGATAAAAATTATGTTACTGCCTAAACTGTTGTATGTTTTTAGGGCATTGCCGCTAACAGTCCCACTGTCCTTTTTTGCGACTATTCTCTTAACCCTCTCTAACTTTATATGGCGAGGCAGGAGACCTCGCATTAAAATTGCTCTTTTACACCAACCTGTGGCCAGAGGGGGAGTGGGTTTACCCAATTTACTCTTGTACTTTAGGGCAGCTGTGATGACGAACCTTGGCCGCCTCTTTACGGGGATTAATCTCCCCCAGTGGACTGCCCTGCTCTTACCCTGCATGCTCCCATATGATTTTTTGGGATTTTTATGGACGCCAAAAGCCTCCAGACCGATACTAAACGTGCTACCTGACTTGGCGATACTTCTCATACGTGTCTGGGATGTGACGCTCTCTGCCCTGACGGCAATACACCCTCTATCTATGGCCTCCCCCCATATCGATGTTTACTCACCTGATCCCTGATTTTGATCCCCGCCCGTGGAGCCGTGCTTTGCTAGGCAAATTATTTTATTTCTATGCCTCGCATGACCTTCTTCCCTTCCTGCAGCTCCAGGAGAAACACTCCCTACATGCTAAACTCGGCTTTCATTTTTTGAGGTTACGCTCTTGTCTCTCGCAGTACGGTCTGATACATCTCCCCCCCAACTCGGACCTCCTTGCTCTGTTTAAAAACTACTGTTTGCACCCCACTCCCGAAATGCGTCTCTTGTCTCTGATATATCAACAGTTATTGACTAGACCTCAGATTAAACGGTGGCGATTCCAAGAGACATGGGAACGAGACCTGAATCAATCATTTACCTCAGACCAATGGAGAGACAGTTTTTTATTGGACTGTAAAAAGTTTAGATGTATCTCGCTGACGGAAGCTAGGAAGAAGGTTCTGTACCGCTGGTATATTACCCCCGACAGGGAACACCATTTTAAACCTAACGTTTCTAAGACCTGTTGGAGGTGTGAGGAGGAGGATGGGTCGTTTTTCCATGTATGGTGGTCATGCTCCCGTCTTACAATTTTTTGGGATCAGGTAGCCTCACTGAGTTCGGAGGTCCTTGGAGTGGATATTATCCCGTCTCCTGATATTTTTCTCCTTCAAATGTTCCCCTCATCCCTTACCCATTTCCAGAAACAACTCCTAGACCATATCTTATCTGTCACCACTAATTTCATAGCTTTCAAATGGAAAACAGATAAGGTGCCCACAGTGGGTATGGTTAAAACTAGAATGGGGGAATTAAGGTCCCTTGATGCCATGGCAAGGTTATTGATGGGGTTGAAAGGGGTAGGCAAAGATCACTGGACTATTTGGGATACTTATACCGTCACACTTTAGGGTCTTGTTAGGGCTATTTCAGTGACTTATATATGTTGACGTCATATAGCTCGGTAAAGCTTTAATGTCTTGTTATAATATGTTTTATATTGTGGTGCATATCTTTATTTCCCTGTTTTCCCCTTTTTTGATTTTTGTACCCCCTTTTTTCTTTTCTTGAAAACTTTATATTTCAAAAAAAAAAAGAGGTACCGGATCCTCTCTCCTGTGGAAAATGCCAGTAGCGTGTTCTTGCTTCAAAAATCACCAGCAGGACAGAAAATAAATTTTTTTAAAAGAATTTATTAAATAAAAACATTTAAAACACTCCTGATATGCGTTTCGCGAATTGTTCGCTTCCTCAGTCAGTGACTGAGGAAGCAAACAATTCGCGAAACGCGTATCAGGAGTGTTTTTAATCGCTTTATTTATTAAATTCTTTTAAAAAAAAAAATCTGTCCTGCTGGTGATTTTTGAAGCAAGAACATGCTGCTGGCATTTTCCACAGGAGAGAGGATCCGGTACCTCTTAACAATTACCGACTGCCCACATATCAGGTGTCCGAGTGGTGACACCTAAAAACGTGAGTTTTGAATTGTAATTTTAATAAGATTCCATTCAGTTGTACTGGCTGCACCAAGGTTGTGCCCCTATTCTGTGTTTTCTTTGAGGCAAGAAGACCATGAATGATTCAAACTACACCAAGAGGTTCAAAAATAAAGAATTTTGCCTAAAACAAAAGGAATCGCATTCGTCCACTGCTATTACCTATCATTAAAATAATAAATGGTTTATTAGATATTTAATAAAAACAGGAACAGGCCACTCTCAAGTTGGCTGCTTTCAGGTTGGCTGCTTTCAGGTTGGCTGCTTTCAGGTTGGCTGCTTTCAAGTTGGCTGCTTTCAGGTTGGCTGCTTTCAAGTTGGCTGCTTTCAGGTTGGCCGCTTTCAGGTTGGCCCCTCTCGGGTTGGCCGCTCTCAGACTGACCACTTTCGGATTGGCCGCTCTGACTGACCACTTTCAGGTTGTCCGCTCTCGGGTTGGCTGCTCTTGGGTTGGCCGCTCTCGGGTTGGCCCCTCTCGGGTTGGCCCCTCTCGGCTTGGCCGCTCTCGGGTTGGCCGCTCTCGTGTTGGCCGCTCTCGTGTTGGCCGCTCTCGGGCTGGCCGCTCTCGGGTTGGCTGCTCTCGTGGTGGACGCTCTTGGGTTGGCCCCTCTCGGGTTGGCCGCTCTCAGGTTGGCCCCTCTCGGGTTGGCCCTGTCACGGAGCTGACATCTGGCTCTCCTCAGAGAGCCACAAGGAACTGTCTCTGCTCCAATTTTAAAGACCATTTTTTCCTTTCCTTCAGTCTTGCGTTTAAATACTGTATGGACAATCTCTATGTTATTACTCGTGATTTTATGAAGTGTGGTGTATTTAAAATGTATCTTCTATTGTGTGAGTGTAGATTCAGATGTAGAAAACTGTATGTATGTGATTTGCTCCAGTCTCCATTTTGTCCAGTTTACCATGAGTCCCAAGGACAAAGGACTGCATGGCCGCAAGATGGAGGATACAAGCCAGTTGATTGGAGGATTTTCCAAGACCTCATCTGCCTAATACCCTGGACAATGGGGAGCCTGAAAGGGACCTGATTGGCTCCTTTCCCAGCCTCCTGGTCCCTATCAGTGCTGGTTGTGTGGGCAGGGGAGTTGATAATCTGTGTGAAGTTGTATAAATGACCCTGTTGAAACCCCTAAATAGATCAGTTCACTGTTTTAAGACATACAGCTCGTCTCACCACGGAAGACACTCAGCAGTCTTCCGAAACGTTACCTACCCCAGAAGAGGAACATCAAATTGGCCCCGGGGCACCCGAACCAGCGGATCCTCAAATCCACTACCCCTGACGGCACCACTTCCATAGAGTGGCCCCTAACAACGCCAAAGCCATTCCCAGCACCCAAGACCAGCGGATCAGGCTGCTCGGGACGCCTAGTGCAGAGTCACTCGGTAGTCGGCTGATCCACAGTAGGGGAATCTGGAGAGCAGGACAGCCGTCTGACTACCATCCCGTCACACTGGTGGCAGAGGTGGGATAAGCTCTTCCAACCCCAAAATGCCTAGCTATGCAATTTGCAAAAGGGACACGCTTCGGGACCTGCTGGAAAGCCATGGAGGGACTGCCGGCTCAAAGACCAAAGACGCTCTGGTTGAGGAACTGATCGAAATGAACCGTTTCACAGGGGCACAGGGACCCCGTCCGCAGAAGACCTCTTTCAGAAAAGAGTCCGGGAGAGGATAGCCATGTATGACGCCACCCCCTCGGAGACCGCGATCCAACGAGCCATCGAGGACATCCAACGACAAGATGAGTAGAGAGATCGGGAGCTGGAGCGGAGAGCCCAAGAAATAGAATGAGAAAAGGAGCGCTAGCATGAACAGCAGATGGCGGAACTTCAAACGTGCCGGGTAGAAAATCCCAACCCAGGGACACCAGTGCCCAGGAAGGTACCCTTCCAGGCGTTCAAAACGTTTAACGAGGCGGAGAAAGAAATTGAGGGCTTCCTCCAAGACTTTGAAAGACTATGGGCCCTATTACAATCTTCGCACAAGTGGTTTTGCGTGCGCAATTGCGCATTTGCGCGAGGGGAAAAACCATTTGCGCGCAACATCGTATTCCTATCTATGCGCAATGAACGCGCTTTTTCGCCTACCGCGGGAGAACCTGTGTGAACAAAAATTTGTACGCGCATCCTATACTTAACATTGTCAGCGCAAATGTGTTTGTGCGCTGGTACGCGGATGGTATTACAATCTGCGCGCAACGAAGGTTTGCACAAATTTTCGTAATGTCTGTGAAAAGCAGGTGGTAACTGTAAATTTGATCGTCCTGGCCAAAACGAAATACACCAGCACAAAATAAAAAATACAGCACAGTACAGTTACACATTCTACGCATACCCAAACAATAAAATTAATAAATTGCTTTATTTTTTTTTCCTGCAGTATGTATACTCAGATTGACTTTGACCGGAGCAACAACCTAACGTTAGAAAATGGTGGTTCTTAATTCTGATTGTGTTCAGACTGTTTTTTCACGGGATTCAGCCAGATTCGCACGTCGTTTCTACGCACGAAAATTTTTGACGGATGAAAAAATGCGCTCGGATCGTAATACCACGTAAATTTTCACGCGATCAGTTTTTTTTGTGCGCAAAAAAAATTGCGCTGCGTGAGTGCAATTGCGCAGAGAATGTAATATGGCCCTGTGTCAGGTACATGGAGTACAATGTTCCACCTGGGCTGGAATTTTGGCCAGCAAACTTTCAGGCCGAGCGGTGGAAGCATACAGAACAGTCCCTGACGAGGAGGCCATGGACTATGCTCAGATGAAGCAGGTCTTGCTGGCCCGCTTCGCCATCACCCCAGAAGCCAGTCGGCTAAAATTTCGGACCTCCCAACGGCACGACACATGTGGAATGGGCCCACCGGCTGCAGCGTGATTTAAAAAATTGGTTCCAGGGTAGTCGAGGCCAAACAATCGAGGACATTACCCAACTATTGCTGCTGGAGCAGTTCCTGGAACACACGGCCATGGCGGTGCGAGATTGGGTGAGGGACAAAAAGCCCCAAACGGTGCAGCAAGCTGCTACCTGGGCGGACGAATATATGGACACCCGAAAGAACAGTGGGGGCGATCAACAGCCTGCTCCTCGACCCCCCCCCCCTTGCCCATCCACAATTCTGACCCCGGCCCGTTGGCCGGCGTCTCGTCACGCAGCCCGCACCAACTCCGCTGTAACCATCTGTTGTTATGGCTACAACCAAGTGGGACATTATCGCCAGAACTGCCCTAACCGACCCCCCCCATACTAAGAGGACTGTCCCGTGCAGCACCACTAGCGGCTCACTGTTATGACAATGAACCCTGATACCAGGACAGTCATGATGAGTGGGGCATACTACACGAGGCAGACCCCATACAATCCGCCACCACGACAACCGCCGGCATCATCGAAAGGCCGTATGGATAACTGGACGGGTGGCCAGGGTCTCCGCGATTTATGGGCCACCATCACCCTCATCCGACCCTACCTGGTACCCATGAAGTCCCGATCTGGCCCGACCATTGCTGTCCGAGTAGCCAGAGGTAGAGTGCTACGCCTGTCCACCGCCCTAGTCCATCTAGACTGGGGCTCCGGGGCAAGATCCATGCAGATGGGCCTATTGGACAACTTGCCCGCCGAAGTTCTCCTGGGGAATGACCTGGGACATCTGGTCTCCGCCTATGACACAGACGCCGTACTACCCGTGACCACCCGCCAGCAGAGCCACCGGACAAACCACGCCACTCCAGCTGGGACCCAGGTGAGACCGCAAAGAAAACCCCCGCTGGGTACTACGATAAATTCATCCCCCTTTACAGTGACCTCGCCAAACCCCTGACTGACCTGACAAAAAAATCCCTACCCCGCCAAGTCCTGTGGTCCCCGGAGTGTGAGGTGGCATTCCACCAACTCAAAACCGCCCTGACTCAAGCTCCCATCCTAGCGGCACCAAATTATAACAAATGCTTTGTCGTCCACACAGACGCCTCCATGTTTGGACTGGGAGCCATATTGAGCCAAGTGGGCGACGACGGAGGGGAGCATCCGGTGGCTTTTATCAGCCGCAATCTTCTACCCCGGGAAGTGTGGTACACCGCCGTAGAAAAGGAGTGTTGGGCCCTAAAGAAATTTCAGCCTTACGTCTATGGACGCTCCTTCACAATGACGACCGACCACTGCCCCCTGGTTTGGCTCAACCGGGTGGCAGGAGAGAACGGCAGATTGCTGCGCTGGAGCCTGGCATTGCAGCCATTTAATTTCACAATCCAATACCGGCCCGGGGCCCAAAATGGGAATGCCGATGGACTGTCCCAGCAAACGGCCCTGGAGCCCTGACTCACCTTGCTCTGACCTCCCCGCGTCGACCCATTTGGGTCCCACTGCGTCTGTCGGACTCTTTTGGGGGGAGTAATGTCACGGAGCTGACATCTGGCTCTCCTCAGAGAGCCACAAGGAACGGTCTCTGCTCAAATTTTAAAGACCATTTTTTCCTTTCGGTTTTGCGTTTAAATACTGTATGGACAATCTCTGTATGTTACTACTCATGTGGTTTCATGAAGTGTGGTGCATTTAAAATGTATCCTCTATTGTGTGAGTGTAGATTCAGATGTAGAAAACTGGATGTATGTGATTTGCTCCGGTCTCCATTTTGTCCAGCTTACCATGAGTCCCAAGGACAAAGGACCGCATGGCCCCAAGATGGAGGATACAAGCCAGTTGATTGGACGCTTTTTGCAAGACCTTATCTGCCTAATCCCCTGGATGATGGGGGAGCCTGAAAGGGCAAAATGGAGCATAGAACAAGCCAGCTGATTGGAGGCTTTTCCAAGACCTCCTCTGCCTAATCCCCTGGACAATGGGGGAGCCTAAAAGGGACCTGATAGGGACAAGGAGGCTGGGAAAGGAGCCAATCAGTGCTGGCTGTGTGGGCAAGGGAGTTGGTAATCTTTGTTTGTGAAGTTGTATAAATGACCCTGTTGAAACCCCTAAATAGATCAGTTCACTGTTTTAAGGCATACAGCTCGTCTGGTGTTTTATTTCAGCGCAAATCACATTCACCACGGAAGACACTCAGCGGTCTTCCAAAATGATACCTACCCCAGAAGAGGAACATCGAATCTGCCCTGGGGAACCCGAACCATCAGATCCTCAAATCCACTACCCCAGACGGCACCACTTCCATACAGCGGCCCCTAACAACGCTGTGAAGGAACGGCCGCCACAGTGTATAAAACGATTATTATATGTGTGTAGTTATTCGTTCATTTAAAAGGTTAAATTTGTTTCTATAATTTAGTATCTGTTTTGATGTATTTCGTTTGCCCTGTATTTATCCAAACGAATTCCCCTGTTAGATGTGCTGTAAAGTGTCCCCAAGGTCATATTTAATTGTGTTTTCCCTGCAAGGTTCCCCACTGATTCTGCTCGTAAAAACTGCAACATTGTAGCAGACAGCCGCTGGCTAATTGCCAAAACCCGACCTGAGTTCCCCTGCTTGCCCTGGAGCCCCCTTTACACCGAGCAAGGTGCTTTTTGGACCATAGGTCCCCAGGGATGGTAGCCTGGTGTGGGGCTAGTTTGGAGAAGATTCGCGCAGGAGAACCCCTCCATCCATTTAGAAATCCCCCTCCTGCCCAGAGCCTGTCAGCTCCTGCACCGCAGTCTCGCTGACAAACTGTATCTGATGGCGTTCTGACCCCACTGGACGGTTCGGGCCGATTCTTTCAGGGAAGCAGCCCGGGGACCCGAGCTACTCAAGGTATAAAGGGGGTGCCGGAGCGCCCAGGGGATCATCCCGAAAACCCCATTTCCCAGACCATCGGGCTGGGAGCCGCGCCCGCACCATGGGGGGCATCGGACAGCAGACTGGCAGGCTCCAGAAACTGGGCTATGGCAAAGGACAGTGGCAGAATTCACCTCAGGGGTCCGGGGGCGGGCATGGGAGAGAACAATGGGACTGTACCATATAAAAGGACCGTGTATGTGCTGTTTAACATTAAACCAACTTGCTTAAACCTATACTGCGTCTCGACGAGTATTTGGGAAGAGGGACTATCTGCTAAGTATTTCCTACTGGCCAACTCGGTATCTTCCAGCAAGGAACCTGACGCCGGCTCGCTACCGCTGCTCACTGCAGCGCTGCCCCGACACCTAAGGCGGATCTACTCTCTCGAGTAGCGGCATCCATCACAAACGCCAAAGCCATTCCCAGCACCCAGGACCAGCGGATCAGGCTGCTCGGGACGCCGAGTGCCGAGCCACTCAGTCGGGCTGATCCACAGCAGGGGCATCTGGAGAGCAGGACAGCCAACAGACTACCATCCTGTCACAGGCCCCTCTTGGGTTGGCCGCTCTTGGGTTGGCCGCTCTCGTGTTGGCCGCTCTCATGTTGGCCCCTCTCGGGTTGGCCGCTCTCGGGTTGGCTGCTCTCAGATTGGCCGCTCTCGTGTTGGCCCCTCTCGGGTTGACCGCTCTCGGGTTGGCCGCTCTCGGGTTGGCCGCTCTCGGGTTGGCCGCTCTCGAGTTGGCCGCGCTCGAGTTGGCCGCTCTCGGATTGGCCGCTCTCGGGTTGGACGCTCTCGGGTTGGACGCTCTCGGGTTGGCCGCTCTCGGGTTGGCCGCTCTCGGGTTGGCCCTTCTCGGGTTGGCTGCTCTCGGGTTGGCCCCTCTCGGGTTGGCCGCTCTCGGGTTGGCCGCTCTCGGGTTGGCCCCTCTCGGGTTGGCTGCTCTCGGGTTGGACGTTCTCGGGTTGGCCGCTCTCGGGTTGGCCGCTCTCGGGTTGGCCCCTCTCGGGTTGACCTCTCTCGGGTTGGCCCCTCTCGGGTTGGCCGCTCTCGGGTTGGCCGCTCTCGGGTTGGCCCCTCTCGGGTTGGCCGGTCTCGGGTTGGCCGGTCTCGGGTTGGCCGCTCTCAGGTTGGCCGCTCTCAGGTTGGCCGCTCTTGTCATACTGTTGAGAGGTGATTCATTCGGTGACAGCGGAGCTTCTCGGTTGGATTCCCATCAGCCACCACACGAGTGACCTGTTGACCTTTAATGTGTCGGTGTTTGTGTTTCAGGTTTTCCAGGAGCATCCTCTTTCTAAGTGCAGCGATAACCAGAGCGAGGTGGAGGACTTGAACAGAACCGCGGGCTTGTGGGTAAACACAACGGATGCCGGAACCCCCAGGCCAGTCACAGGGCAGCCCAACACCGCCTTGCTCTCCCTGGTGCTGATGGCGGGGACCTTCTTCATCGCGTTTTACCTTCGCAAACTTAAAAACAGCAGCTTCTTTCCGGGTTGGCTGCTCTCGGGTTGGCCCCTCTCGGGTTGGCCGCTCTCGGGTTGGCCGCTCTCGGGTTGGCCCCTCTCGGGTTGGCCCCTCTCGGGTTGGCTGCTCTCGGGTTGGACGTTCTCGGGTTGGCCACTCTCGGGTTGGCCGCTCTCGGGTTGGCCCCTCTCGGGTTGACCTCTCTCGGGTTGGCCCCTCTCGGGTTGGCCGCTCTCGGGTTGGCCGCTCTCGGGTTGGCCCCTCTCGGGTTGGCCGGTCTCGGGTTGGCCGCTCTCAGGTTGGCCGCTCTCAGGTTGGCCGCTCTTGTCATACTGTTGAGAGGTGATTCATTCGGTGACAGCGGAGCTTCTCGGTTGGATTCCCATCAGCCACCACACGAGTGACCTGTTGACCTTTAATGTGTCGGTGTTTGTGTTTCAGGTTTTCCAGGAGCATCCTCTTTCTAAGTGCAGCGATAACCAGAGCGAGGTGGAGGACTTGAACAGAACCGCGGGCTTGTGGGTAAACACAACGGATGCCGGAACCCCCAGGCCAGTCACAGGGCAGCCCAACACCGCCTTGCTCTCCCTGGTGCTGATGGCGGGGACCTTCTTCATCGCGTTTTACCTTCGCAAACTTAAAAACAGCAGCTTCTTTCCGGGGAGGGTGAGTGAGCAGGCGGTGAGGCCAGGGTGAGAGGAGCCAGGGTGGAGATGACCTTCCCCCGCACTCTGATAACGCACTCTGAATCAGGGTGGTTTGATGTGCCTGTGGTGTCTGCAGGGTAATTTGATGTGGCTGTGGTGTCTGCAGGGTGGTTTTATGTGGTTGTGGGGTCTACAGGTTTGTTTGATGTGGCTGTGGTGTCTCCAGGGTGGTTTGATTTTGCTGTGGTGTCTACAGGGCGGTTTGATGTGGTTGTGGTGTCTACAGGTTGGTTTGATGTGCCTGTGGTGTCTACAGGGTAGTTTGATGTGGCTGTGGTGTCTGCAGGGTGGTTTGATGTGGTTGTGGTGTCTGCAGGGTAGTTTGCTGTGGTGTCTACAGGGTAGTTTGATGTGGCTGTGGTGTATGCAGGGTTGTTTGATGTGGCTGTGGTGTATGCAGGGTTGTTTGATGTGGCTGTGGTGTCTTCAGGATGGTTTGATGTGGCTGTGGTGTCTGCAGGGTAGTTTGGATGTGTATGTTGTGTCTGCAGGCTAGTTTGATGTGGCTGTGGTGTCTGCATTGTAGTTTGATGTGATCCATACATACATACTGAATTCTTTGCATTGCTCAGGTGCGCAGGGTGATCGGAGATTTTGGGGTCCCCATTGCTATTCTCATCATGGTGCTTTTGGATTTTAGCATCACGGACACGTACACTCAGGTGAGTCACGCCAGAGACGTATGAGGAGGCCGCTTGTGCTTGGCTTGTGACCGTCATATGAATGGAATGAGCTTTCTTCTGTTTTGGACTCTTTAGAAGCTGAGCGTTCCCAGGGGTTTCAAGGTGACCTCACCGGAGAAGCGGGGGTGGGTGATAAACCCCATTGGTTCCGACAAACCTTTCCCCATATGGATGATGTTTGCGAGTGTCCTCCCAGCCATCCTGGTCTACATCCTGATCTTCATGGAAACGCAGATTACCACGTGGGTAACAAGAGGATTCTAGTACATACTAAGAGGCCGACAGTGTCTGCGTGCTCGAAGCATCATGGGGTGCTCGAAAAACATGGGGTGCTTGTGACGGAAACCGCTCTCTTTCGCCTGTCCTGGCTCTCCAGACACCCCCTCGTTGCGGTCAGCCCGGCTACTGGAAACACGGTCCTCAGCGCTTTGAGCAGCTTGACCCGCTTGCTTCTGCCTGCTGGGAGACCTGGGCTGGCTGGCAGGGATCTGTGCCAGTGCTGGGCCGACGATACAGCAGCTTCTAGGGATCTGCAGACTTTCGATCTCCTGGGAGTGGAGTGGAAATAACACACCAGACAAGCTGCATGTATCAACCAAGAACTATTTTGGCTTTACTGAGAAAACCATTTTTTTGTGGTCTAACAGGGATCATTTACATAAACCAAACCCCTTTAGAAACCCCTGGAACATAATTACACAAGCATTGACTTACTGGAACTCTGATTACATTAGGTCAGTTATCACACAGCATTTACATAATCCATTGATTCCAATAGATCAGATTGCCTTGTCAGGCAAACACTGCCCCAGACTCATGACTCCTCAAAAGATAATAGACAAAGTGAAAAGCCCTCTTGCATAATCACACATTAGTCAAACCTATTTACATTCTACACAAAAGAAAGGTCTGCACCTTCAAAACACATCTCCTAGTTCACATTTAAACTAAAACCGAGCAATTTACACTACATTTAAAACCACACAACGCAATATAAATGAACACATCGGGCCCTATTACAATCTATGCGTTAAAATGCTCGCACAGTGCGTGAATTTTTGCGCCAAGCGTTGACGCGCGTAAATCAACGCTGGAATTACAATCCTTGCACATTTTTTTATTTGTCGAGCAATAACGCGCGTTAAACGGATGCGCACAAATGCTCGCGCAGTACCGTTGCGTGCAGAAATCAATGTGTGGACTGTTTTTTTCACACGATTCAGCCAATCAGAATTAAGAACCACAATTGTCTCCCGCTAAATTTTTGCGCCTGTCAAAATCAATCTGAGCATATATGCTGCAGCAATAATATAAACACGGACAATCTCTCCATTTTATTATCCAATTATGCGCGCAAAGGCTGTGCGTTACAAACTGCGCATAGATTGTAATACCATCCGCGTACCAGTGCACAAACGCATTTGCGCTCACAATGTTAAGCATAGGATGTGCACAGTACAGTAAGGTCGCGCAGCGCTCGCGCAGGTTCACCCGCGGTAGACGATTACGCGCTTTTGTTGCACTGAGATTGTAATCCGACGTTCTGCGCAAAGGGTTTTGCCCCTCGCGTTGATGCGTTTTTGCGCCGGTGCAAACGTATGCGCGAAGATTGTAATTTGGCCCTAAGTATTTACTGTGACCAGAATCCCCACTAGATGCTTAACCCCTCTAGGGAACGAGGACATTCATCCTGGGAGAGTCCTCCTCTGAAAGCTCTCAATGGGACCGAGTGAGGACAGGCAAATCGAGTGCAGGAGACAGCATTGCCGGTGTCTCGTCCTGTAATGGGGTGGTCGACAGCATTGCCGGTGTCTCGTCGTCCTGTATCTGGGTCGTAGCCGGCATTGACGGTGTCTCGTCCTGTAATGGGGTGGTAGACGGCATTGCCGGTGTCTCGCCAGCTGTAACTCAGTGGTAGACAGCATTGCCGGTGTCTCGTCGTCCTGTAACGGGGTGGTAGACAGAATTGCCGGTGTCTCGTTGTCCTGTAACTGGGTGGTAGACGGCATTGCCGGTGTATCGCTGTCCTGTAACTGGGTGGTAGACGGCATTGCCGGTGTATCGCTGTCCTGTAAGGGGGTGGTAGACGGCATTGCTGGTGTCTCGTCGTCCTGTAATGGGGTGGTAGACAGCATTGCTGGTGTCTCGTCGTCCTGTAATGGGGTGGTAGACGGCATTGCCGGTATCTCGTCCTGTAACGGGGTGGTAGATGGCATTGCCGGTGTCTCGCCGTCCTGTAATGGGGTGGTAGACGGCATTGCCGGTGTCTCGCCGTCCTGTACCAGTGCAATATACAGTTTCTCGACACACAATAAGGGCGCACAGGTGTTTGTCTGTCTAGGAGATCCAGTCTTGCCGTCATTCTGCTGATTTGTGCCGTCCCTGCAGGTTGATTATCAGTAAGAAGGAGCGCATGTTGGTCAAAGGATCCGGATTCCACCTGGATCTGCTGCTGATCGTGGTGATGGGAGGCATTTGTGCGCTCTTCGGGCTGCCATGGATGGCCGCCACCACTGTCCGCTCTGTTACTCATGCCAATGCTCTGACGGTCATGAGCAAAGCTGTGGCCCCTGGAGATAAACCCAAGATCCAGGAGGTGAAAGAGCAGAGAGTTACTGGCCTGCTAGTGGCCATTCTGGTGGGTGAGTAGAAGGACCATCAAACATGGCAACTCTCCACTTAAAATCCATGGAGCTCCATCACCTTCCAAAGCACCGGCCACCTCCACCCACAACCGCACGTTGTCTATCCCTTATAATGTCCCGTTATCCTCACATCGCAACTTCCATCGTTCCCCTCACAGCTCACATATCCCCTCTCTCCATGTATTTCCTCCTCCATATTCCCCGCATCACTCACTCACCTTATAACGCTAAACCTGTGTCTTCACTTGTAAAGCTAAGCCTGTGTCTTCACTCGTAACGTTAAGCCTGTGTCTTCACTCGTTACGTTAAGCCTGTGTCTTCACTCGTAACGTTAAGCCTGTGTCTTCACTCGTAACGTTAAGCCTGTGTCTTCACTCGTAACGTTAAGCCTGTGTCTTCACTCGTAACGTTAAGCCTGTGTCTTCACTCGTAACGTTAAGCCTGTGTCTATACTCGTAACGTTAAGCCTGTGTCTTCACTCGTAACGTTAAGCCTGTGTCTTCACTCGTAACGCTAAGCCTGTGTCTTCATTCTTAACGTTAAGTCTGTGTCTTCACTCGTATCGCTAAGCCTGTGTCTACACTCGTTACGCTAAACCTGTGTCTACACTCGTAACGCTAAGCCTGTGTCTTCACTCGTAACGCTAAGCCTGTGTCTTCACTCGTAACGCTAAGCCGGTGTCTTCACTCGTAACGCTAAGCCTGTGTCTTCACTCGTAACGCTAAGCCTGTGTCTTCATTCTTAACGTTAAGTCTGTGTCTTCACTCGTATCACTAAGCCTGTGTCTACACTCGTTACGCTAAACCTGTGTCTACACTCGTATCGCTAAGCCTGTGTCTTCACTCGTAACGCTAAGCCTGTGTCTTCACTCGTAACGCTAAACCTGTGTCTTCACTCGTAACGCTAAGCCTGTGTCTTCACTCGTAACGCTAAGCCTGTGTCTTCACTCGTAACGCTAAGCCTGTGTCTTCACTCGTAACGCTAAGCCTGTGTCTACACTCATAATGCTAAACCTGTGTCTTCACTCATAAAGTTAAGCCTGTGTCTTCACTCGTAACGTTAAGCCTGTGTCTTCACTCGTAACGTTAAGCCTGTGTCTACACTCGTAACGCTAAGCCTGTGTCTACACTCGTAACGCTAAACCTGTGTCTTCACTTGTAACGTTAAGCCAGTGTCTTCACTTGTAACGCTAAGCCTGTGTCTTCACTCGTAACGCTAAGCCTGTGTCTTCACTCGTAACGCTAAGCCTGTGTCTTCACTCGTAACTCTAAGCCTGTGTCTACACTCGTAACGCTAAGCCTGTGTCTACACTCGTAACGCTAAGCCTGTGTCTACACTCGTAACGCTAAGCCTGTGTCTTCACTTGCAAAGTTAAGCCTGTTTCATTACAACGCTAAGCCTGTGTCTTCACTCGTAACGCTAAGCCTGTGTCTTCACTCGTAACGCTAAACCTGTGTCTTCACTTGTAAAGCTAAGCCTGTGTCTTCACTTGTAACGCTAAGCGTGTGTCTTCACTCGTAACGCTAAGCTTGTGTCTTCATTTGTAACGCTAAGCCTGTGTCTTCACTCGTAACGCTAAGCCTGTGTCTACACTCGTAACGCTAAGCCTGTGTCTTCACTCGTAACGTTAAGCCTGTGTCTTCACTCGTAACGCTAAGCCTGTGTCTTCACTCGTAACGCTAAGCCTGTGTCTACACTCGTAACGTTAAGCCTGTGTCTTCACTCGTATCGCTAAGCCTGTGTCTACACTCGTATCGTTAAGCCTGTGTCTTCACTCGTATCGCTAAGCCTGTGTCTTCACTCGTAACGCTAAGCCTGTGTCTACACTCGTAACGCTAAGCGTGTGTCTTCACTCGTAACGCTAAGCGTGTGTCTTCACTCGTAATGCTAATCCTGTGTCTTCACTCGTAACGCTAATCCTGTGTCTTCACTCGTAACGCTAAGCGTGTGTCTTCACTCGTAACGCTAAGCTTGTGTCTTCATTTGTAACGCTAAGCCTGTGTCTACACTCATAAAGCTAAGCCTGTGTCTTCACTCGTAACGCTAAGCCTGTGTCTACACTCGTAACGTTAAGCCTGTGTCTTCACTCGTAATGCTAAGCCTGTGTTTACACTCGTAAAGCTAAGCCTGTGTCTACACTCGTAATGCTAAGCCTGTGTTTACACTCGTAAAGCTAAACCTGTGTCTACACTCGTAATGCTAAGCCTGTGTTTACACTCGTAAAGCTAAGCCTGTGTCTTCACTCGTAACGCTAAACCTGTGTCTACACTCGTAACGTTAAGCCTGTATCTTCACTTGTATTGCTAAGCCTGTGTCTTCACTCGTAACGCTAAACCTGTGTCTTCACTCGTAACGCTAAGCCTGTGTCTTCACGCGTAAAGCTAAGCCTGTGTCTTCACTCGCATCGCTAATCCTGTGTCTTCACTCGTAACGCTAAGCCTGTGTCTACACTCGTAACGCTAAGCCTGTGTCTACACTCGTAAAGCTAAGCCTGTGTCTACACTCGTAAAGCTAAGCCTGTGTCTTCACTCGTAACGCTGAGCCTGTGTCTTCACGCATAACGCTAAGCCTGTGTCTTCACTCGTAACGCTAAGCCTGTGTCTTCACTCGTAAACGCTAAGCCTGTGTCTACACTCGCAACGCTAAGCCTGTGTCTACACTCGTAACTCTAAGCCTGTGTCTAAACTCGTAACGCTAAACCTGTGTCTACACTCGCAACGCTAAGCCTGTGTCTACACTCGTAACGCTAAGCCTGTGTCTACACTCGTAACGCTAAGCCTGTGTCTACACTCGTAACGCTAAGCTTGTGCCTCCATCCTCCTCCTGGCCTTGATCTCGCCCTCCTTATATCCCTGTGACGCACACACCCGGCTCTTACCTGCTCTGCTCTTTCCCTTGCACCGCAGGACTCTCCATTGTGATCGGGGACGTTCTCCGGCAGATCCCCCTGGCTGTGCTTTTTGGGATATTTCTGTATATGGGGATCACTTCACTCAATGGCATTCAGTTTTATGAACGAATCCAGCTCCTGCTCAAACCCCCGAAGCATCACCCCGATGTCATCTACGTCAAAAAGGTGAGTACCTGCCTGGTGGCCTCCCAGCTGCAGAGGGCGCCACATGACACGTTACAATAAACTGCTCTTCACTTTGGTGTGGAATGCATTGTGTGGGAAACTGGAAGCAAATCTGTGGCCGAGTGTCCAAGATGACCCAGAACCGTCAGCTAAATGTGACAATACGGACCTGTAATAGCATCTGGGGTTTACTGGTTACGAGTATGTCTTCTGGTCTCCAGCTTGTGGACCAGACCCCAACCTGTTAGGCCCCGTTCACACCTATGCGTTTTAAAGCGCATTCCTGTGTGCTTTAAAACGGGGAAATCCCATGATTTCCTATGGGACCCGTTCACACCTGGGCGTTTTAAAGCATGCAGGAACGCGCTTTAAAACGTCCTGTGCCCAAAGAAGTCCGGGAGCTTCTTTGGTTCGCATAGCAGCGCGTTCGCGGCCATAGACATAGCCGCGAGCGAGCTGCAATGCGTCCACCCCTTCTCTCCAGTCAAGCTGATCTGCAGCAGCTTTCCTTCTCACAACCCTCAGCCAAACTTGAGGGAGTGCTGTATATTTCTATGTATCTCTCCCCAAACACCAGACACGGCTTAATGCAGGGAAGAAGAATGATCTTTAATGTGAAGTGGGGAGCAGTTATATATGGGGGTGGGGGAGAAGTTGTAAGGGGAGCAGTTATATGGGTGAGGGGGAGCAGTTATATGGGGGAGGGGAGCAGTTATATGGGGGAGGGGGAGCAGTTATATGGGGGAGGGGGAGCAGTTCTAGGGGAGGGGGAGCAGCAGTTCTATGGGGGGGGGAGCAGTTCTATGGGGGAGGGGGAGCAGTTCTATGGGGGAGGGGAGCAGTTATATGGGGGAGGGGAGCAGTTCTATGGGGGAGGGGAGCAGTTATATGGGGGAGGGGGAGCAGTTCTATGGGGGAGGGGAGCAGTTATATGGGGGAGGGGAGCAGTTCTATGGGGGAGGGGGAGCAGTATATGGGGGAGGGGGAGCAGTTCTATGGGGGAGGGGGAGCAGTTATATGGGGGAGCAGTTCTATGGGGGAGGGGGGAGTAACATGACACAATCAGCAGATTTCATTCAGGGTTATTCAGAGAGTTGCCGAACTGGCCCCGATATTGCACTGAGCGGTGCGTTTCCTTGTGGTGACATTTCGTGGCCGTTCGGCTATTGTTAAAAATATTCCCGTTTTAATATAATATCTAATAAACTGTTTATTGTTTTAATCTGCAGCAAAAAGTCTCTTTATTTATTCTTTTAGGCACTTTTGGGAATTTCTTCAGCAAAATTGATTAACCTGATTTTATTTAGTCTTTTTCTGTAACGGCCCTTTTTATTCTCATTCACAGGATCTTTAAATGTAAATTCCAGACATTTTCATTCATTTTTTTTTTTGCTTTTCAAATTTTTTTTTCCCGTTCTCCAGCTTTTTTTCAGACACGTTCGGCGGGTTTGCGGTGGATCTGCGGGTACATTTGACGGGTTTGCGGTGGATCTGCGGGTACATTTGGCAGGTTTGCGGTGGATCTGCGGGTACATTTGACGGGTTTGCGGTGGATCTGCGGGTACATTTGACGGGTTTGCGGTGGATCTGCGGGTACATTTGGCAAGTTTGCGGTGGATCTGCGGGTACATTTGACGGGTTTGCGGTGGATCTGCGGGTACATTTGACGGGTTTGCGGTGGATCTGCGGGTACATTTGACGGGTTTGCGGTGGATCTGCGGGTACATTTGACGGGTTTGCGGTGGATCTGCGGGTACATTTGACGGGTTTGCGGTGGATCTGCGAGTACATTTGACAGGTTTGCGGTGGATCTGCAGGTACATTTGACAGGTTTGCGGTGGATCTGCGGGTACATTTGGCAAGTTTGCGGTGGATCTGCGGGTACATTTGACGGGTTTGCGGTGGATCTGCGGGTACATTTGACAGGTTTGCGGTGGATCTGCGGGTACATTTGGCAAGTTTGCGGTGGATCTGCGGGTACATTTGACGGGTTTGCGGTGGATCTGCGGGTACATTTGACGGGTTTGCGGTGGATCTGCGGGTACATTTGACGGGTTTGCGGTGGATCTGCGGGTACATTTGACAGGTTTGCGGTGGATCTACGGGTACATTTGGCAAGTTTGCGGTGGATCTGCGGGTACATTTGACGGGTTTGCGGTGGATCTGCGGGTACATTTGACAGGTTTGCGGTGGATCTGCGGGTACATTTGGCAAGTTTGCGGTGGATCTGGGGTACATTTGACGGGTTTGCGGTGGATCTGCGGGTACATTTGACAGGTTTGCGGTGGATCTGCGGGTACATTTGGCAAGTTTGCGGTGGATCTGCGGGTACATTTGACGGGTTTGCGGTGGATCTGCGGGTACATTTGACGGGTTTGCGGTGGATCTGCGGGTACATATGACGGGTTTGCGGTGGATCTGCGGGTACACTTGACGGGTTTGCGGTGGATCTGCGGGTACATATGACGGGTTTGCGGTGGATCTGCGGGTACATTTGACAGGTTTGCGGTGGATCTGCGGGTACATTTTACGGGTTTGCAGTGGATCTGCGGGTACATTTGACAGGTTTGCGGTGGATCTGCGGGTACATTTGGCAAGTTTGCGGTGGATCTGCGGGTACATTTGACGGGTTTGCGGTGGATCTGCGGGTACATTTGACAGGTTTGCGGTGGATCTGCGGGTACATTGGCAAGTTTGCGGTGGATCTGCGGGTACATTTGACGGGTTTGCGGTGGATCTGCGGTACATTTGACGGGTTTGCGGTGGATCTGCGGGTACATATGACGGGTTTGCGTTGGATCTGCGGGTACATTTGACGGGTTTGCGGTGGATCTGCGGGTACATTTGATGGGTTTGCGGTGGATCTGCGGGTACATTTGACGGGTTTGCAGTGGATCTGCAGATACATTTGACGGGTTTGCGGTGGATCTGCGGGTACATTTGACAGGTTTGCGGTGGATCTGCGGGTACATTTGACGGGTTTGCGGTGGATCTGCGGGTACATTTGACAGGTTTGCGGTGGATCTGCAGGTACATTTGAGAGGTTTGCGGTGGATCTGCGGGTACATTTGACAGGTTTGCGGTGGCTCTGCGGGTACATTTGACAGGTTTGCGGTGGCTCTGCGGGTACATTTGACAGGTTTGCGGTGGATCTGCGGGTACATTTGACAGGTTTCCTGCGGTTTTTCGGATCGTATCGGCAAGGTTTTGAGCATATTTTCAGTGATTTTTCTTTTTTTCCAGAGGATCTTTGATCCATTCCCCTCAGAGACCATGCGGTGAAAGCTGAGTTCACAGCAGGGTTGGGGGAATTTGATTTCCCGAAGTGCGGGGAACGAGAAAGCACCAAAATGTCGGTGACATTTCGGTGCTCTCTGATTAACCCCTTTTGTCCACATGAGGAGGGGGGGTGAATTCCTTCAGACGCAGAAACCTGATCAGTTACGCTGGACGAAATTAACAAAGGAACAACATCAGATCAATCTAAGGACAAACAGATAGTGAGAACAATACGTCTACATTGTATCATTGACACAAACTAACTCCTAAAGCACAAACAGCTTCAAGATAGAAAACATTTAACCCATTAACCCTTATTTGCCCCTTATTCTCATTGGTCCACGATTTCTTGGCAGGAGGCCGGCATCCTGATCGGGCTCCTTGCTGCGGGGTTAACAGTCTCCCTTCTCTCCGTCAGGTGCGGACGCTGCGGATGCATCTGTTCACGGCATTGCAGCTCTTATGTCTCGCTGTGCTTTGGGTTGTGATGTCCACTGCAGCTTCTCTGGCCTTTCCGTTCGTACTCATCCTCACTGTCCCCCTGCGTCTCCTGGTGCTAAGAAGAATCTTCACTGAGCGGGAACTGAAATGCGTAAGTTTCCCATTAACCGATTATTCCCTGGATCTCGGCTCCTCCCATTCATTGCCCCCCCTTTAACAGTGTTTTACAAGTGGCTGGGATGTGAGGAGTGCCCCTCCCCCACTTTCCTGATCTGGAGATATCACAGTGTGACATGGAGTTTCCTCCGCCCCTCCCAGTGTCATGAGCAGTCAGGATTTTGAATTTCCCGGCTGCCGGTCACCAGATCGGTCACTAGTGATGTCACACACAGAGAGCGGGTGACGTTACCCAATGAGACTAATCACTGTAGCGAGCGTTCCCAGAGAGGCAGCGATGGATCAGATCTGGAGCAGCTCCGATCCATCGCTCTGTGCATGCGCGTGCAGCTCCGATCCATCCCACTGTGCATGCAGCTCCGATCCATCCCACTGTGCATGCAGCTCCGATCCATCCCACTGTGCATGCAGCTCCGATCCATCCCACTGTGCATGCAGCTCCGATCCATCCCACTGCGCGTGCAGCTCCGATCCATCCCATGCATGCAGCTCCGATCCATCCCACTGTGCATGCGCGTGCAGCTCCGATCCATCCCACTGTGCATGCGTGAGCTCCGATCATCGCTCTGTGCATGCGCGTGCAGCTCCGATCCATCGCTCTGTGCATGCGCGTGCAGCTCCGATCCATCCACGTGCATGCAGCTCCGATCCATCCGCACTGCGCGTGCAGCTCCGATCCATCCCACTGTGCATGCAGCCGATCCATCCCACTGTGCATGCAGCTCCGATCCATCCCACTGTGCATGCGCTCCGATCCATCCCACTGCGCGTGCAGCTCCGATCCATCCCACTGTGCATGCAGCTCCGATCCATCCCACTGTGCATGCGCGTGCAGCTCCGATCCATCCCACTGTGCATGCGCGTGCAGCTCCGATCCATCGCTCTGTGCATGCGCGTGCAGCTCCGATCCATCGCTCTGTGCATGCGCGTGCAGCTCCGATCCATCCCACTGTGCATGCAGCTCCGATCCATCCCACTGTACATGCGCGTGCAGCTCCGATCCATCGCTCTGTGCATGCGCGTGCAGCTCCGATCCATCGCTCTGTGCATGCGCGTGCAGCTCCGATCCATCCCACTGTGCAGGCGCATGCAGCTCCGATCCATCCCACTGTGCATGCGCGTGCAGCCCTGATCCATCCCACTGTGCATGCAGCTCTGATCCATCACTCTGTGCAAGCAGCTCCGATCAATACAACTGTGCATGCGCGTGCAGCTCCGACCCATCGCTCTGTGCATGCGCGTGCAGCTCCGATCCATCCCACTGTGAATGCGGGTACAGCTCCGATCCATCCCACTGTGCATGCGCATGCAGCTCCAATCCATCGCTCTGTGCATGCACGTGCAGCTCCCTTCCATCACTCTGTGCATACGCATACAGCTCCAATCCATCGCTCTGTGCATGCGCGCGCAGCTCCAATCCATCGCTCTGTGCAGGTGCGTGCAGCTCTGTTCCATCGCTCTGTGCATGCGCGTGCAGCTCCGATCCATCGTTCTGTGCATGCGCGTGCGGTTCCGATCCATCGCTCTGTGCATGCGCGTGCAGCTCCAATCCATCGCTCTGTGCAGGTGCGTGCAGCTCCGTTCCATCACTCTGTGCATGCGCGTGCAGCTCCGATCCATCGCTCTGTGCATGCGCGCGCAGCTCCAATCCATCGCTCTGTGCATGCGCACGCAGCTCCAATCCATCGCTCTGTGCATGCACGTGCAGCTCCGTTCCATCACTCTGTGCATGCGCGTGCAGCTCCGATCCATCGCTCTGTGCATGCGCACGCAGCTCCAATCCATCGCTCTGTGCAGGTGCGTGCAGCTCCGTTCCATCACTCTGTGCATGCGCGCGCAGCTCCGTTCCATCACTCTGTGCATACGCATACAGCTCCGATCCATCGCTCTGTGTATGTGCGCGCAGCTCCAATCCATCGCTCTGTGCATGCGCGCGCAGCTCCAATCCATCGCTCTGTGCAGGTGCATGCAGCTCTGATCCATCGCTCTGTGCATGCGCGTGCAGCTCCGATCCATCGCTCTGTGCATGCGCGCGCAGCTCCAATCCATCGCTCTGTGCATGCGCACGCAGCTCCAATCCATCGCTCTGTGCATGCACGTGCAGCTCCGTTCCATCACTCTGTGCATGCGCGTGCAGCTCCGATCCATCGCTCTGTGCATGCGCACGCAGCTCCAATCCATCGCTCTGTGCAGGTGCGTGCAGCTCCGTTCCATCACTCTGTGCATGCGCGCGCAGCTCCGTTCCATCACTCTGTGCATACGCATACAGCTCCGATCCATCGCTCTGTGTATGGCGCGCAGCTCCAATCCATCGCTCTGTGCATGCGCGCGCAGCTCCAATCCATCGCTCTGTGCAGGTGCATGCAGCTCCGATCCATCGCTCTGTGCATGCGCGCGCAGCTCCAATCCATCGCTCTGTGCATGCGCACGCAGCTCCAATCCATCGCTCTGTGCATGCACGTGCAGCTCCGTTCCATCACTCTGTGCATGCGCGTGCAGCTCCGATCCATCGCTCTGTGCATGCGCACGCAGCTCCAATCCATCGCTCTGTGCAGGTGCGTGCAGCTCCGTTCCATCACTCTGTGCATGCGCGCGCAGCTCCGTTCCATCACTCTGTGCATACGCATACAGCTCCGATCCATCGCTCTGTGTATGTGCGCGCAGCTCCAATCCATCGCTCTGTGCATGCGCGCGCAGCTCCAATCCATCGCTCTGTGCATGCGCGCGCAGCTCCAATCCATCGCTCTGTGCAGGTGCATGCAGCTCTGATCCATCGCTCTGTGCATGCGCGTGCGGTTCCGATCCATCGCTCTGTGCATGCGCGTGCGGTTCCGATCCATCGCTCTGTGCATGCACGTGCGGCTCTGATCCAACACTCACGGAGCGGTTCCTTCGCTACACAAGTTGTAAAGGAGCAAAAACTGCACAAAAAAACTTCAGGGATTGCAGGTTTGGGAGTGCGGGAGCCGCGCGCAGTGACGGGAAGAAATCATCCAAAAAGAGAAAAAATACAAAATAATTTTTCAGATGCGTCCGCAGAATCTGCCCAATTATTTAGGGTAAAAAAGGAACTTTATTTTCAATACAGCGTCGCTTTAACATCGATCCCTTCTACAGTAGAATTCTCAGGCTTGGCCCCCCCACAGGCATCTGTCTGTCTGCAGCCTGCCCCCCCCCTCATCTGTCTGTGGCCTGGCCTCCTCCTTCTCTGCATCTGTCTGTGGCCCCTCCTGCTCTACGTCCGTTTGTCTGTGGCCCCTCCCTCTCTACATCTGTCTGTGGCCCCTCCCTCTGTGTCTGTGGCCCCTCCTGCTCTATGTCTGTCTGTGGCCCCTCCCGCTCTATGTCTGTCTGTGGCCCCTCCCTCTCTACATCTGTCTGTGGCCCCTCCCTCTGTGTCTGTGGCCCCTCCTGCTCTACGTCCGTTTGTCTGTGGCCCCTCCCTCTCTACATCTGTCTGTGGCCCCTCCCTCTCTGTGTCTGTGGCCCCTCCCTCTCTGTGTCTGTGGCCCCTCCTGCTCTATGTCTGTCTGTGGCCCCTCCCTCTCTGCGTCTGTCTGTGGCCCCTCCCTCTCTGTGTCTGTGGCCCCTCCCTCTCTGTGTCTGTGGCCCCTCCATGTGTCTGTGGCCCCTCCCGCTCTATGTCTGTCTGTGGCCCCTCCCTCTTTGCGTCTGTCTGTGGCCCCTCCCTCTCTGTGTCTGTGGCCCCTCCCGCTCTGTCTGTCTGTGGCCCCTCCCTCTCTGCATCTGTCTGTGGCCCCTCCCTCTCTGTGTCTGTGGCCCCTCCATGTGTCTGTGGCCCCTCCCGCTCTATGTCTGTCTGTGGCCCCTCCCTCTCTGCGTCTGTCTGTCTGTGGCCTCCTCCCTCTTTGCATCTGTCTGTGTCCCCCCGCTCTACGTCTGTTTGTCCGTGGCCCCTCCCGCTCTACGTCTGTCTGTGGCCCCTCCCTCTCTGCGTCTGTCTGTGGCCCCTCCCTCTCTGCGTCTGTCTGTGGCCCCTCCCTCTGCGTCTGTCTGTGGCCCCTCCCGCTCTACGTCTGTTGTCCGTGCCCCTCCCGCTCTACGTCTGTTTGTCTGTGGCCCCCCCGCTCTACGGCTGTCTGTGGCCCCTCCCTCTCTGCGTCTGTCTGTGGCCCCTCCCTCTCTGCGTCTGTCTGTGGCCCCTCCCTCTCTGCGTCTGTCTGTGGCCCCTCCCTCTCTGCGTCTGTCTGTGGCCCCTCCCGCTCTACGTCTGTTTGTCCGTGGCCCCTCCCGCTCTACGTCTGTTTGTCTGTGGCCCCTCCCGCTCTACGGCTGTCTGTGGCCCCTCCCTCTCTGCGTCTGTCTGTGGCCCCTCCCTCTCTGCGTCTGTCTGTGGCCCCCCTCTCTGCGTCTGTCTGTGGCCCCTCCCTCTGTGTCTGTGGCCCCTCCTCTGTGTCTGTGCCCCTCCCGCTCTACGTCTGTTTGTCCGTGGCCCCTCCCGCTCTACGTCTGTTTGTCTGTGGCCCCTCCCACTCTACGTCTGTCTGCATCTGCTCTGTGAACAACCCTGCTTGTGTCTCCGCAGCTCGACGCCGATGAGGTGCAGCCGATATTCAATGAGCAGGAAGGGGTGGACGAGTACAACGAGATGCCGATGCCGGTGTAATGCCATGTGTCACGGTGCCGTCACCCAGGCCGCATTCTTGGACATTGGCCTTGACCTTCTCTGCTCCCGCTGAGGACTCAGACTTTCTGCTTCCCATGATGCTGTGGAAGCCACTCCAGGAGGCAGCGATACGACCAGAATGTCCTTCAACACTCAGAATTAATCTGCTGTAAGGAGGGTCAATGGAAAGTATTATTAGCGGACTCTGGGGACATTGGGAAGAGCCAGTATTATCTCCAGAGGGTTTCTCGGATGGTTGATACAGCTCGGACATCACGAGGCTTCCTGAGCTGAACTAATGCCAACGTTTGGGGGGGAATAAAAGCAGGCGTCGCAGGTCAAAGAAGAGAAGCTTCCGGCACCCTATAAGATTTATTTGGTATTGGGAGTAGGACCACTGCCTTCACGCGGCCAGCAAAGGATGCTGATGGTCCTAAGGTTTTGCAGGGAATTTCTGATTGTCTCGGGTATCGCTGACTCTTCCTGAAGATAAATGGCTGTACGTGGTCTTCACTGTATAGAACGGTTCCACCAGGTGCCTCCTCTGTGTCCGGAGATATGAGGGACGTTAATCACCGTATTTCATGTTACTCCAAAGTGTAGCTTTTCCAAAGAGTGCGCGTGCCTTCACGTTCCAAGTGTTAGTCGTGAGGGCAAGATCTAGACCTGGATCCACCCCCAGAACCAGCGCCTGTCCTATGGATGTCAATGCACAACTCTGAGCCTGGTCCCCTCCTCGCTGCCGCCTGCAGTTACATCTATACTTTGCATAAACCCCCTTCCTGAACTCACCAGGATCCATTAGTGGAATGCACTGTTACTTTTCTGGTCACCATGATCTTCTATCTGGACTCTGTCCAGCATCTGGAGATGTGGTCGTGAAGCCGGGGATTGGGATTTAGGTCACGTATACTTAGTTATGGGGGGGAGGGGGAGTGTAGATCTTACATGTGGTGGCGTCAGTCTAGTAATGGAAGGATTACGCTAAACCTGTGCACACCTCTCTGTGAGAACATCTACCACATCTTGCCACCATCTATCCCACCCAACGCCTTTTCCAATGAAACAAAGGTAAAAGCGAGTAGAAATTTATGCGCGTCAGCAGGAACTTGTCTTTCTAAAACATCCCCAAAGTCTGCTTCACAATCCGCCATGATACCATGGATCCTCCAAACCATTCTGGGGAATGTCAGTCTGCAAGACCCGTAAATCCTGTTGGTTCCTCAAAGTGTCCTCCATAACACACCACACTACAAAGAACCTTAAACTTCCTAATCCGGAGTAAATCCTACAGAGAGGGACCTCTAACGCTTACCTTTCACCAGGATCCCAGAACCTGGAGTAAATCCTACAGAGAGGAACCTCTATGTTCTGGGCTCCTGGTGGAAGGTAAGAGTTAGAGGTTCCTCTCTGTAGGATTTACTCTGGGCTCCTGGTGGAAGGTAAGAGTTAGAGGTTCCTCTCTGTAGGATTTACTCAGGGCTCCTGGTGGAAGGTAAGAGTTAGAGGTTCCTCTCTGTAGCATTTACTCCAACTCTTACCTTCCACCAGGAGCCCTGATCCAGGAGTAAATCCTACAGAGAGGAACCTCTAATGCTTACCTTCCACCAGGAGCCCTGAGCCAGGAGTAAATCATCTAGACTGAAGCCCTGGCTGTCACCATACCTTCACTAACAGGTCCGAGCAGTGAAAGCCTTCAGCATCGTGTTGCGGCGCTCCTACCGATGGGCTCCATTTATTATTTGTGTAAGGATTTCTTGTGGCCAAGCTGTATATATCAGTATACGTGTCGTGTCCCATTGGCTGTAGCCATCCTGGAACCCCCCTGCTGGTACTCCTCATGTACTGCACCTCTACAACTCGTACTGATTTAGGCACACAAACCGTTAAATCACACCTTCCTTGAATAAAGGGCTTCACCCCTAGAGCTCCGGTGCCTGTTCATTCATTAAACTCTAACTTCTCTTCCTTCAAACGCTCCCTTAAAACGTTCCTATTTAGGGAAGCCGACCCCCCAACTCACTGACGCAACCATCAATCACTCTCACCTTACAGTCCTCTCCTCCTGTTTCCAACCCCAACCCTCCTAGATTGTGAGTTCCTACGGGAATAGGGCCTCATCTCCTCCTGTACTGTTTGTCAAATGTTGTTCAATGTATTGTAACCCTGTCTATACTGTGCTTATTGTACAGCGCTGCGGAATATGCTGGCGCTTTATAAATAAAGAATAATAATAATAAACTCCTATCCTGACGGAGTAAAGATATACCTTCTGTCGCTCTGAATTATCCTGCTTAACCATATCTCCAGATCTCAGCTCCAGCAACCACCTTCATCATCTCCAGCATTTTACAACCTGGTCAGTTTCTATATAGTCACCCTCCTCCACCCACACCTCCCCATGTATCGGTGCAGTTCGTAATGCCCTCACCCCAGTGCCACCACCTGACAATACGTCCGGTCTCCGGTCCTTACAAATCAGTGTCAGATCTCCTGTCCTCGTCAAAGGGATAACGTTGGGATCTCCAATTCCTCAAAGTTACAGGGAGGTTCCTCCCTGTCCTCACGTGTCCCAGAATACAGTGCTCTCTGAGGATTCTGTTTCCTGTGACTCCTCGCTCGACTCGGCTCCCTTTGGCGATGTGACAGACCTGCTGAAAGCACCTTCCCTGCACCTTGAAGACTCTCAATCAGCATCTGCTGGAAAGCCTTCAGGGCTTGTTCGATCAGCCCAAAATGTATAACCGCAAGAAATCGGGCAAAAGATGTAAATTTAAGGAGTCACTGTTCAGCCGGCCAACTCCACATAGGCCACAAAGTGCTTCTTCACATGAGGCATCAGCCTGGCTTCCTTCATCGAGGTGCCGGCCTGCAACAAACGACACTCGCAGGGTGTAGCGAGATGATTCTAGGAAGCAATCTATTGAACACAGAGAAAAGGCTCTGGGGGGGGGTGACCCCAATTTAACAATTGATAAAGATAGTGGAGAAAGAATAAAATAAAACTTGGCTTTTAATCAGATGCAATAAAAGATGCTTTCAAAGCTGTATTGCGGGAGGAAGACACACTGTCACAGAGCAAACATAACGTATACACGTCTCAGCGGAGGCGAGAACATGAGTAAAATAAAGGCCAATACAAAAAAAGAGGCAAGTTTGGGAGTATGCTAGACTGGAGATACTAGCACAATACTGGAGCCTCCCTGGAAACTGATACAGGGAATAAAAGGCGATGTGGAAACATTGCAAGTATAAAATATAATGAATGGAAACACCTTCGAGGGTCTGTGGGTATAAGGAAAGCATGAGAAAACACACAGCCTTTACTATCAGGAACAAACAATACAGGCTTGAAAAAAACCTCAAACAGCCTGGCCTCAGTGCATTGAAACGGAGCTAGATGCCTAAAGTGGGACGCGTCCAGTAGGTAAGGAATATTTCTATCAGGCCAGAAAAAACACATTTTCCAGAGCAAGGATTAAAAGGGTCCCTAAACATAAAGAACTAAATGAACATCTCTATTGGTTCAACGCATTTCCCTGGTATAAACCAGCATCATCAGGAGCAGAGAGTGCAGCCTACTTATTGCATAGGCTTGAGAGTAAGAAGTGTCCTTAGTACAGGTTGAGTGCCGTCCTCTGTCCTTAGTACAGGTTGAGCGCCGCCCTCTCTGCTTAGTACAGGTTGAGCGCCGCCCTCTCTGCTTAGTACAGGTTGAGCGCCGTCCTCTGTCCTTAGTACAGGTTGAGCGCCGCCCTCTCTGCTTAGTACAGGTTGAGCGCCGCCCTCTCTGCTTAGTACAGGTTGAGCGCCGCCCTCTCTGCTTAGTACAGGTTGAGCGCCGCCCTCTCTGCTTAGTACAGGTTGAGCGCCACCCTCTGTGCTTAGTACAGGTTGAGCACCGTCCTCTCTGCTTAGTACAGGTTGAGCACCGTCCTCTCTGCTTAGTACAGGTTGAGCGTTTTGGAGGGTTAGTGGCCCTTTAATTTAATGGCCCTTTAATGTTTTGGGGTACTGGCCCTTTAATAAATCATTTCATATTTTGGGGTACTGGCCCTTTAATAAATCGTTTCATGTTTTGGGGGTACTGGCCCTTTAATACTACATTGTATAACTCATTCTGCCGCTTTGTGCTACAATGTAACTACGTGACCCACCATTGTGACATGTTAAAAGAACTAAACTGGCCATCGCTGGAATTCAGACGCACCCTTCACCTTTCCAACCTGGTGTTTAAGAGCTTTTCTGAGAAGCTGCCACCCTACCTGAATAGACTGCTTCCCCCAGCAGCTCCCTCATCCTATAACCTCCGATCCAGGACCAGCACCTTACTTGCAATACCACAAGCCAAAAAGACAGTGGCTCGATCCTCATTTTCCTACAGAGCACCGCAAATATGGAATAACCTCCCAGACGCCATCAAATCTTCCCCCAGTCTTAAGTCCCTTAAGAGCTTTTTACACCTGTAAACATGTAACATAGTGACTATATACAGAATGCACCTGTAAACATGTAACATAGTGACTATATACAGAATGCACCTGTAAACATGTAACATAGTGACTATATACAGAATGCACCTGTAAACATGTAACAGTGACTATATACAGAATGCACCTGTAAACATGTAACAGTGACTATATACAGAATGCACCTGTAAACATGTAACAGTGACTATATACAGAATGCACCTGTAAACATGTAACATAGTGACTATATACAGAATGCACCTGTAAACATGTAGCATAGTGACTATATACAGAATGCACCTGTAAACATGTAACAGTGACTATATACAGAATGCACCTGTAAACATGTAACAGTGACTATATACAGAATGCACCTGTAAACATGTAACAGTGACTATATACAGAATGCACCTGTAAACATGTAACACAGTGACTATATACAGAATGCACCGGTAAACATGTAACACAGTGACTATATACAGAATGCACCTGTAAACATGTAACACAGTGACTATATACAGAATGCGCCTGTAAACATGTATCACAGTGACTATATACAGAATGCACCGGTAAACATGTAACACAGTGACTATATACAGAATGCTCCTGTAAACATGTATCACAGTGACTATATACAGAATGCACCTGTAAACATGTAACATAGTGACTATATACATAATGCACCTGTAAACATGTAACACAGTGACTATATACAGAATGCACCGGTAAACATGTAACATAATGACTATATACAGAATGCACCGGTAAACATGTAACACAGTGACTATATACAGAATGCGCCTGTAAACATATAACACAGTGACTATATACAGAATGCTCCTGTAAACATGTAACATAGTGACTATATACCGAATGCGCCTGTAAACATGTAACACAGTGACTATATACAGAATGCGCCTGTAAACATGTAACACAGTGACTATATACAGAATGCACCGGTAAACATGTATCACAGTGACTATATACAGAATGCACCTGTAAACATGTAACATAGTGACTATATACAGAATGCACCTGTAAACATGTAACATAGTGACTATATACAGAATGCACCTGTAAACATGTAACACAGTGACTATATACAGAATGCACCGGTAAACATGTATCACAGTGACTATATACAGAATGCACCGGTAAACATGTAACACAGTGACTATATACAGAATGCGCCTGTAAACATATAACAGTGACTATATACAGAATGCACCTGTAAACATGTAACATAGTGACTATATACAGAATGCACCGGTAAACATGTATCACAGTGACTATATACAGAATGCACCTGTAAACATGTAACATAGTGACTATATACAGAATGCACCTGTAAACATGTAACACAGTGACTATATACAGAATGCGCCTGTAAACATGTAACATAGTGACTATATACAGAATGCACCTGTAAATATGTAACATAGTGACTATATACAGAATGCACCTGTAAATATGTAACATAGTGACTATATACAGAATGCACCTGTAAACATGTAACACAGTGACTATATACAGAATGCACCTGTAAACATGTAACACAGTGACTATATACAGAATGCACCTGTAAACATGTAACATAATGACTATATACAATGACTATATACAGAATGCGCCTGTAAACATGTATCACAGTGACTATATACAGACTGCGCCTGTAAACATGTATCACAGTGACTATATACAGAATGCGCCTGTAAACATGTAACACAGTGACTATATACAGAATGCACCTGTAAACATGTAACATAGTGACTATATACAGAATGCACCTGTAAACATGTAACACAGTGACTATATACAGAATGCACCGGTACACATGTAACACAGTGACTATATACAGAATGCGCCTGTAAACATGTAACACAGTGACTATATACAGAATGCACCTGTAACCATGTAACACAGTGACTATATACAGAATGCGCCTGTAAACCTGTAACACAGTGACTATATACAGAATGCACCTGTAAACATGTAACATAGTGACTATATACAGAATGCACCGGTAAACATGTAACATAGTGACTATATACAGAATGCACCTGTAAACATGTAACATAGTGACTATATACAGAATGCACCGGTAAACATGTAACACAGTGACTATATACAGAATGCGCCTGTAAACATGTAACACAGTGACTATATACAGAATGCACCTGTAACCATGTAACACAGTGACTATATACAGAATGCGCCTGTAAACCTGTAACACAGTGACTATATACAGAATGCACCTGTAAACATGTAACACAGTGACTATATACAGAATGCACCTGTAAACATGTAACACGGTGACTATATACAGAATGCACCTGTAAACATGTAACATAGTGACTATATACAGAATGCACCTGTAAACATGTAACATAGTGACTATATACAGAATGCACCTGTAAACATGTAACACAGTGACTATATACAGAATGCACCTGTAAACATGTAACACAGTGACTATATACAGAATGCACCTGTAAACATGTAACATAGTGACTATATACAGAATGCACCTGTAAACATGTAACACAGTGACTATATACAGAATGCACCTGTAAACATGTAACACAGTGACTATATACAGAATGCGCCTGTAAACATGTAACACAGTGACTATATACAGAATGCGCCTGTAAACTTGTAACACAGTGACTATATACAGAATGCGCCTGTAAACATGTAACACAGTGACTATATACAGAATGCACCTGTAAACACGTAACATAGTGACTATATACAGAATGCACCGGTAAACATGTATCACAGTGACTAAATTTCCTACATATTTATCTGTTATTCTGTATATTTGTTTTTGTGTTAATTTCTTGCATTTTATTACTTTGTGTTTCTGTAACATTTCAATGCTCTTGAATCCAGGACATACTTGAAAACGAGAGAAATCTCAATGTATCCGTCCTGGTAAAATCCTTTATAAATAAATAAATAAATTTCATGTTTTGGGGGACTGGCCCTTTAATAAATCATTTCATGTTTTGGGGGACTGGCCCTTTAATAAATCATTTCATGTTTTGGGGGACTGGCCCTTTAATAAATCATTTCATGTTTTGGGGGTACTGGCCCTTTAATAAATCATTTCATGTTTTGGGGGTACTGGCCCTTTAATAAATCATTTCATGTTTTGGGGGTTGGTGGCCTTTTAATAAATCATTTCATGTTTTGGGGGTACTGCCCTTTCATAAATCATTTAATGTTTTGGGGTACTGGCCCTTTAATAAATCATTTCATGTTTTGGGGGTTGGTGGCCTTTTAATAAATCATTTCATGTTTTGGGGGTACTGGCCCTTTAATAAATCATTTCATGTTTTGGGGTACTGGCCCTTTAATAAATTATTTCATGTTTTGGGGGACTGGCCCTTTAATAAATCATTTCATGTTTTGGGGTACTGGCCCTTTAATAAATCATTTCATGTTTTGGGGTACTGGCCCTTTAATAGATCATTTCATGTTTTGGGGGACTGGCCCTTTAATAAATCATTTCATGTTTTGGGGGTACTGGCCCTTTAATAAATTATTTCATGTTTTGGGGGACTGGCCCTTTAATAAATCATTTCATGTTTTGGGGGTACCGGCCCTTTAATAGATCATTTCATGTTTTGGGGTACTGGCCCGTTAATAAATCATTTCATGTTTTGGGGTACTGGCCCTTTAATAAATCATTTCATGTTTTGGGGGACTGGCCCTTTAATAAATCATTTCATCTTTTGGGGGACTGGCCCTTTAATAAATCATTTCATGTTTTGGGGGACTGGCCCTTTAATAAATCATTTCATCTTTTGGGGGTACTGGCCCTTTAATAAATCATTTCATGTTTGGGGGTTGGTGGCCCTTTAATAAATCATTTCATGTTTTGGGGGTACTGGCCCTTTAATAAATCATTTCATCTTTTGGGGGTACTGGCCCTTTAATAAATCATTTCATGTTTGGGGGTTGGTGGCCCTTTAATAAATCATTTCATGTTTTGGGGGTACTGGCCCGTTAATAAATCATTTCATGTTTTGGGGGACTGGCCCTTTAATAAATCATTTCATCTTTTGGGGGACTGGCCCTTTAATAAATCATTTCATTTGACTAAGTGAAGTCTTCAAAGTGAACTCTTAGAGGAGATCTTCTGGTGAGTGATTTTGATTTTTGTTTCAAACAGATCTTTTCTATTCATTTTAAGGTTTTAAATTAGGTCTGGTGAGTAAATTAGGTTAGGCTGGTGACTCATTTTCATACTGATTAGCATACAATTGGAATCAATTGGGTGGTATTTGCAAAGAGGTTTAGCTTGTCCACTCCTTGCTGGGGGAGGTGGCTATATAAAGCTTGTGGAATATTAGCTTGGTCTAATTGAGCTTGGCAAGCCTTCAAAGTGAAGTCTTCAAAGTGAACTCTTAGAGGAGATCTTCTGCAGATACTCTGGAGGTAGTCTGAGGTTTGACAGGAGGTAGAAAACCTACAAAAAGGTAAGATTTGCTGGTTTTAAATCCATTCTTTTATAATGGCAGGCTTGGTCCAGTGTAAGAGCTGTCATGCGTTTGTTTTTACATCCAATTTTTGGAGGCTTGGAGTGTGCCTGATATGTAGTCAGTTCTCTTTATTGCAGCAGGAAATTGCCTGTTTGAAGTCTGAGATTTGTAAATTATCTGTTAGACAAACTCAGGCTATGGCTATGACTTACAAAGCCACTGCCACAGAGGCCTCCTAGGAGCGGCAGATGGACTACTGTAGGATCTGGTAGATTTAGCGTTGTGGATAGAAAGCATGTCCCACAATCTGTGGCTCTTCTTAATTCTTTTGAGGCACTTTCAGAGTGTAGTGGTAAGACGGATGCAGGCTCAGACACCATAGTTGAGGAACCACCATCCACTATGCCTAAGGTATGCAGCACTGCAACCAAGGACAAAAATGAAAAGGTGGGACTTGATAGAAGGCAATTGTTGCTGGGTGATTCTATCATAAGAGGTGTTGAGCTGGAGAGTAGTGGTTTGGT
>RXON01000689.1:0-46030 GCA_009667805.1 Leptobrachium leishanense
GGTCCTTCGTCCGGTCCTTCCCGAACAGCTCCAGGATGGTGGTGTGAACCTTATTGAGGATACGATCCTTTCGAGCATTATTCTTCCTGCCGTAAGGGCCCTTACGGTAGTCATAATCTCGTTTATCAAAGATGCGGACCAGCTCCAACATCTCGTCAAATGCCATGTTGCTGGCCTGCTTCTTCCTGGGTGGTGTCTCATGGGTGGAAGAAGATGAGGAGGTGTCCGAATGGCACTCGTCTCTTGCAGCCATGATAAATAATAAAAACAATATTTTTTGGCCTGTCCAAAAAGTTGTCAAAAAACTGGCTCAATAAAGTTACGACATCCGCACGCGCATGCGCGACCCACGGACGAATCGGATCCGACCCGATTACGAAGGAATTATCGTATCGACAGAATTATCGGATCATTGGAAACAAAAACAAGTGATACGCAAACGCATTTACATTACAAATACAAAATTTACAGAATCCGCGATATAACCGATAATAGTTAAATATACGATGTCCAGAATTACCGAAATGGAACCGAAATCACGAATGGAACCGAAATCATAAATAGAGCGAAAATAAATTTCGATTTGACACATTTCGAGTCCATTCGAAAATTCCGAAAATATTTCGTTTCGGCTCGGAAAACTTTTCGGATCTGTCGGTTTTCGGGTCCGATCCGATTCGGAAATTCGGCCGAATTCGAAGACACGAATCGGGAAATTTCGTGAAAATTCCGAAATTCCGAAACGCACATCCCTATTGAAGGGTCTAGAGTAGTTATGTCTACAATTTGTCCATCCCTGAGTACATGGCGCACTTGGAAGCGGGTTTCGTCAGTAAATTTTTCCCGCAATGATTTGCTAATCTCTTCTGGGAAATCAGGATTATGAATAAGTGGTCGGAGTGGTGAAGGGCAGACGAAAGAGCGAATTTACTGCGTATTGGGTGCCATATCGCGAGAGATGCCGAAACCGAAGAGTCTGACACTACTCTATGTCGGAGTAAAGGCTTCTGAAGGGACCGCCCATAGGGGGACACCTGAGAATGCAGTTTCCAAGTCCTGCCAACGTTGGCCGGAGTCATAAGACATCCAATTTACTATACGCGTCAAATGAGACGCATAATAGTACCATTTCATATCAGGTAGAGCCAGGCCTCCAGATTGTTTAGATAATGCTAGGGTCCTATATTGTAATCGAGAGCTTCTAGTAGGCCAGATAAAGCCACTCACTTTATCACTATGAATAAGGATCGCAAGGAGCAGAAAAAGGCTGCAGGCAATAAGATAGAGAGAGCCTGGAAGAGAAACCGCAAACGGGGCCGAACATTCATTTTGAGCACATTGATTCGACCCACCCAGGAGAGCATTTTCGTCTTCCAAAAACGCAGGTCATCTGAAAGAGTAGCGAAAAAAGTTCCGAAATTTTCCGCATATAATTGTTCAGGCATGGTCGTGAGCCATATTCCCAAATATCTCAGTTTCCCATCGCACCAGCGATATGGCGTGATATCGTGAATCTGAGTGCATTGTAGACGAGTAAGCATAATATTCAAAATTTTCGATTTGTCAGTATTAACATGAAATCCAGAGAGGGATCCAAATCGAGACAGTTCAGCAGATATTTCCGGGATGGTTACGGAGGGTTCCGTGACCATAAACATGAGGTCATCAGCATATGCTGATAGTTTGTGAGTATGATGCTGTCCTTCAATGCCTTTGATATTCGCATTGGCCCTAACAGAAGTCAACAATGGCTCCAAAAACAAGGCAAAAAGAAGGGATGATAATGGGCAACCCTGCCTCCTACCATTGCGGATATTGAATAAATCAGAGAGCCCCGATTTAACCCTGACCCTAGCCGTCGGTGTATCGTACAAGACTGTAACCCACTTCAAAAATCCCTCCCCTACTCCCAGATGTTCCAAAGTGGAGAAAAGAAAGTGCCAGGATACCCTGTCAAATGTTTTATCAGCATTCATGGACATGAACAACATAGGGGTTTGACGATCAGTGTAGGTTATTAATCCAAATGCCAACTTACCTATCCAGAGCCTATTTATGACCGTGGCTCTGTATCGTGTGCATGTGTCAACCTTTGGAAAGGCACCGTTCGTAACCCGATCCTCCGTATATATGGGAAAGAGCAAGAGATGGCAAAATCATAGGGCAGGATATTAAATATAATTATTCAGAGCAGTAGAAATCACCTGCTCACCTGGACCAGAGCCCTAGATCTGGCTCTGAGATGTCTCGCCTGTGGTACTTTTGGGGCAGTGTCTGGCCTTTCACGGCTCTATGGTGAACTTGGACGCTGGTATGCCTTAAAACGGAAACTGAGAGCAATACATCGCCGTTGATAAAGTAAAATGGTTTTATTAATAAAAAAGGTACAATGTTAAAATACAGCATGATTAAAAAATATAGGCATAGAGGGTCTGAGACGCGTTTCGCTGATGCAACTTTGTGTTCAGTCAGTACCGACCCCTTGCCTAGCATTTTTTCCATAAGGAAGAAATGAGGTGCATTTACAATTTTCACACTGTAACCTTATGGCCTTAACACCGACTTCGAAATACACTACTTTTTGAATTAAATAAAGTGCAGTCCTCTGCCCTCAACAGGCTTCATCGATGCACCTATATATTACTTAAAATCACTACATTATTGGGGGGCGTGACCAATGACTGCCAAGAGCAGACGTGTTTCTGTGGAACTCTGTTCCTTCCCCTGCTAACCGTACGACTAGGGCAATTCTGGATCGGGGAGCCTCTCCCTATTATCCCTCTGTCGTCGGCCAACAGGAGAAGTGCTCCGGAGCCTGTTTTGTTCCCCCCTCCGGCCCTGGGACTGTTGTGAAGGCTGCCTTGGGCCTGTCCCTGCCGGCAGCCATCTTTGAGGACTAGCGTGGCCGCAATTCCTGTATCCCGCACCGCAGCTCCTGAACCCCTGATGGGCGCACTGACTGTTATGTCGACCTTCACATCCGACCTTGAGGACTATAAGAAGAGGGGCCCACATTCCACTTTCGTCCGGGCTGGGGCACAGGACGGGGGACCCTGGATGGTGCCCATGGCTGCCCGATCGCCGGCCTGGGGGTGATGGGCCCGCTACTAAGGGAGACCTTAGGCTCCTCCTAGAGGAGCAGCAAGAGCTATGGAGAGCTGAGCTTGTGGTGCATTCAGATTCGGGCCTGCCTGTTGACGGGTACGGCCCGAGGAGACACAGCCCAACCTTGTGGCTGCAGCAATGCTGGTGGATCATGAGCCTCTTAGTGAGGCTGCGGAGGAGTGGCTGCCGGCGGTGATTCCGGAGAAGTGGCTGGTGGCATCTACCCGGAAGGTGACAGGGAGCCAAGTGCCGAGGAAGATGCTGACTAGGTTGGCGGTGCAAAGACGGCCTTGGTTCTTCGACTCCTGTGTATCCCTGGTGGGGCTGCACATTCCCCGCTCTTACTCCTGGACACAGGGTACAGTGCTCCTCCCCCCGGTGTTGGCCATACCATTTCTTGGTGGTCTGATTCTAGCCCGAGGTGCTGTGAGTGAAGCTGCTACCTGACTGGCAAGCCTCTTGCCCTCTGTGCATGGTTGGAGGGGCTGTGTGTCTTGCTCCCCATATGGGCTCTGGCTGACGTGGATTGCCCCGCAGCCTGGATCCTGGCTGAGGAGATTCCCGCCGGGCTTGTGGTCATTTGCTGGAGCATCAGGAACCCACCCCTTTATTTTTGGGACACTGGGTAGTACCCTGGTCGAGCCGCTGGTACGGTAACCTAGGCTCTGGCCATCCTTTTGGCCCCAGGTTTCCCCGGCCCTGTGGCCTCTTCTGTGGCCCTCAGCCTCCTTGGGTTTGCAGGGGTGAGCCAGGAACGCCACAACTCCCTGAGCAGTCCCTTACCCTCCCTCTCCTTTTAATTTTTTCTCCCGGTTTTCCTGGCGCCTTCATGGCAGATTCTGACACTTTTTTATCTTTTCTGGCCCAGCCCTCCCGACATTTTTTTGTCTCATTTCGATTCCCCTTCCATACCTACCCCCACCCTTTGAATGCATTTGGCTGGCCTTGCATGGCTGTACTGCTGACTTGATTTCAAAATAAAAAAAAACACCACATTATTATCTATTTATAATTGCATTCCTTTTTTAGCATACACTGCACCCTATTTACTATACAGTAATTATTTTATAACTGCATATTACTTGTCCCTCTTGTCTTAATATTTTCAATTAATAATAAAACCTATTTACACCATAACACCTTTTTATTGAAGAATCACTTCATGTTCAGCCAGTACATTATTATTTACTATTAACCGCTAGAAAATTAACAGTTAAAACTTTCCAGGTTTCTAACTGCACTGGCTTTCACAACACAGAGCGCAATCACTTAATGTATACTGAAGAGTGAGAGTATAGTCCGTTTTCATTACTAAACAAACATATTTTTTGCCCCATATAACGATGTAAGGACTGTATTTTGTAATAAATTAAAGTCAGTAACTTCTGTTTAAGCCCGACCTGCGATCATGTAGACCTTCCCTCAACCAAGATGGCCGACAGGAACCATCCACCCATACTACAGCAGTCATGCGTCCACGTGACCGGACACACGTCACTGGATCTCATATACTATCCTGTAATCTTGGATTTCTGTAAAGTGGAAGGAAAGTAACTATACGGCATCCCAAGCCTCATTTTTACTTCATCCACTTCTATATGCGTGTTGAGAGCCTCCAAGCCTCACGTTGACATCACCATCTCCTTATTGGATATCTATACTTTTGTTTTCACACCCACAACACCGGAAACACACCTGCGCTGATTTCAATGCTAATTACCTGAACTTCAAATATTGGACACTAAAAATGGGTTTGGTACTGACTGTGGAAGCCGAAGTTGCATCGGCGAAACGCGTCTCTGACCCGCTATGCCTATATTTTTTAACCATGCTGTATTTTAACATTGCCCCTTTTTTATAAATAAAACCTTCTCATTTTATCAACGGTGATTTATTGCTCTCCATTTCCGGTTTTCTGCATACCACTGTCCACGTTCACCATAGATCTGTGGAAGGCCAGACACTGCCCCAAAAGTGCCACATGTGAGAAATCCCAGAGCCGGATATAGGGCTCTGGCCCAGGTGAGAAGGTCATTTCTACTGTTCTAAATAATTATATTTAACATCCTACCCTATGATTTTGCCATCTCTTTTGCTCTTTCCCATATATACAGAGGATCGGGTGAATGGACGGTGCCATTCCAAAAGTTGGCACACGCCCACTGTAAAGAGCCTTTTATATTATATAGGCTCTGGAAAAAGTGAGTTGCCACTTGGATTAATAACCCACACTGATTTTTGCAAAATAGAGTTGCACTATATGCGATAGCTTTTTCTTTTCACATATACCCCCATGAGGCATCTTGGCGGCCAGACTTCCATCTCAAAACATTACGTATAAGCATAATATGTGTCTGCACTGCACAAGTTCTTGAGCCCAGAACATACTTGAAAACGAGAGAAATCTCAATGTATCCTTCCTGGTAAAATCCTTTATAAATAAATGTGATATTGTGTTCACCATCAAAGTCAGCAGCACACAAACGACTGAATATCACGAGCTAATGAAATATATATATTGACACTACTGATTGTCAATTTTATACAGGATTGTGCACTTGTAGAAGTCTTATGCAAATTGCATAAAAATGCAATAGTAAATATGTATGTTGCGTACACGGCACAGATTGCACATCACTCAGAATGACGTTGTCACATTTGCGGTAACGCTCACCCCTGATAACCGTGGTTTGGATCCTTTTGGAAAGACCTCTGTACTTCTCGATTTGCCAGCAGTCAGAACTGCTAATCCTACCACTCCCAACCAGGGAGGTCAGACAGATCAACACTAAGTACCACTTAGTAGCAAATGATTTCGAGACCAAGTGTCTACTGATCCAAAACAAGTTAACTATATTAGTTCAAGAACAGCGATTAGGCAGAGGTTCGAGAAATGCGTTAATTTACCAGGGTGTAACAGAAGCGTGGTCAAATGTATAATCCAAGTTGGCAACAGAGAGGGCAGTCATACAGGCAAGGTTGGCAACAGAGGGGGTAGTCGTAAAGGCAGGGTTGGCAACAGAGAAGACAGTCATACAGTTTGTGTCAGCTAGGTAGAACGAGGGGTTAATGGATTCAGAATCCTACAGGACAAGCCTACAATCAGAGACTGTGTAATATACTGTATATTGCATACACACGCAGTGTCAGCAAGGCAGAACGAAGGTTTGATAGATTCAGCACCCTGCAGGGCAGGCCTACAATTGGAGACTGCGTGATATATATTGCACATACACCCAGTGTGAGCAGAAAGCACAATGTATACACAAAAGGAGTGAGAGAGAGAATGGTCAAGCAGGCAGTCCGGGTCAAACACAAGCGAGGTCCTCATACAAGCAAAATGGCAACTTAGCAGGGTAAACAGTGAAGCACAGAGTGAACACAGCTGGCGATGCGGTAATGACTCCACGTCAGGGAGACGAGCTGATTCTCGCACCCTGCATTTAAGGCCGGGGGCTCCGTGTCACCATGCCAAGCCCCGCCCCTCCAGACGCCGAGCGAACAGCCGGAACTCTGGGCATCCGGACAGCCAGCGATGCCGCAGGGTGTCCAGACCCCCCAGGAAGCGCCGCAGGAGCTGAGGATGTGACAGATGCTCTATTGTACACAATTTCCCTAGCGCCTGCACAGAATGACAGATGAGATTGATCTGCGCATATGCGCTCAGCACCAATCGGCTCCTGTCTCCCACAACAATTGTTGCTGTGATGATGTCAGCATGCAGAGCATGCCAATATCATAAGTGACCGACTTGGTGACCGGAGGGCAGGTTATTCAAATCCCGCCTCCCTGGTGCCGCTTGTGTGGGCGACAGAAACTCCTCTGCTTCACACAGTGATTTCAGAAAAATGGGAAAAAAGGACAGGCAGATGGGATGCACTCAATGCGGCCTGACTACTTCAAAAAGCTGAAGTGGTCAGGGTGTGTAGTGTGTCCCTTTAAAGCAAGAGCGACAGAGAGGCACAGGGGTTACATGGAGAGAGACGGTGCAGACACCATTGGTCTCAGATTGGTCCCTGGCTGCTTTTTCGGGCAGAGTGTACTGCTCTGTTTCACACAAAAATAAGGGGCAAATGGGGCTGGAGGGAAAAAGGGAGGGGGTAATCCATGCAGTTTGACCACAAAAAAAGCTGAAGTGGTCAGGGTGTGTAGAGTGTGCCTTTAAGTAAAGAAAACTCCCATGTTAGGTTCAATGAGTGTAACCGATCTCAGTACCCCGACTGGGTCACATCTGTCAACACTGCTTCCTTCCCGGACCCTAGTGTTCTCTCCAGCATACTCTCGTGCCTTCCTCCAGTACGTTAGATGAAGCTTAAGGACCGGGACATGTAGATAGCCTTGCTAGCATCCACCAGAAATAAGACAAGGCTGTAGCTCTGGAGGTTTTCAGGGTCAAAATGGAACTGGTTTTATTGGGGACAGGCACAGTTATTTATGCGGTCAAACATGGGTTATTTACAAATACAAAACCTCCCCTAGAAAATGTTGTGAGGGTTTCTGATGTTACTGCTCTTCTTTCTGCTTCACAGCATGAGACACATAACTAGACTAGGACAGATAAACATTTGCTCAACATTGCTAGGCAAGACAGAATGGTAAACAACAACAACAGTCTAAAACAGCAGATAATGGGGTTGTGTTTGCCTGCAAAACAGCTTAACAAAACTATTCAAATATACAGCAGATATCAACAGATAGACAATAACTTTATTCATACTTAAATACAGATCACACAAACAACCTGCACCCCCCTAAAGGCAAAGGTTGATTTCCACATGAGAGGGCAGGGAAATAATATAGAACATTAGGCCTGCACCTCCCAAATACATTTCCAGGCCCATGTACCCTAAATCCAAAGTGACAAACACACAATGCATTTTCTCTCTCAGTTGTAAAGTCCATAATTGTAAAGTCCATAAAAATAGTAATGACATTATACGCCTGTATGAATTTATTTTTCCGTCGGTAGAAACTACTCAGGATGGAACTGGTTAAGTCTATACTTTGATTTTAAACCTAACCCCCATTCATGGCATGAAACTGGTGTAGCGCTCACTCCCGGAGGAGCCGCTAAATTTTAACCTCGGGTTAGTCTCACCGCACTAGGGAATAAATATACACCAGCACTGTTGTGGATTTTATAGATTATATACTTTACTGATCCCAATAAAGTGGCATATATAATGTGAACACGGTATATGAGCGACAGGATTTTCGTAATGCGGGAAAACACGCGGCGGCAAAAAAGGAAAGTTTAACCCCTTCGTTTCTGGAGTGTAAGTCCCGTAAAAGTAGTGTCCCAAAAAGGTGTGTGTGTGTTATCTCAGGTACCCGGGTACTATATTCAACTGGCCAGTGAATGGATTGAGCAAATCTTCGACTAGTCACGTTGGGGCCCTGTAGATTTAAACAATACTGCAGCGTGCTTTGTTTAAACTTTGACTGTGGCCTGGAAGGCCTCTCACCCATCCGCTAGACAATCTGTTCTGCTGTCCGATCAAGGATCTCTCTCCGCTTGGTTATACTGGAACTCTGTGCCACCGGATCCGCTTCTCCTGCTTGTCCGATTTCGGTAACGAGAACTACGGCCTACCGCCTGCACTCCCAGTGGATCATCGCGGTCTCCTTACTCGGGGTCCAAACTGGAACGTTGTGTCTGCGCAAAACCTCTCAGTGATGTGTGGATAGATCTCCGCCAGCACTGTCTCTGATTCTCAGCACCCGCAAGTTAGCTCCTGCTCTCCGGCCTGGTCTTAATCTCTGGCAGTCTCACGTGCGTCTTCCACCTTTCGTCGCTCGGCTCACACTGGCTCTCCTTCGCTCGAGGCTGCGGATGTCCTTTGCTCTCTCCCACCCACTTCCTGTCCCCGCCGCAAAGCATGATGGAAAACGTCCCGTTGTGTCCAGTATACTCTACATTGCGCTTGTCTCCCTCTGGTGGCCAAACCTGAGCAATACATCAACAGAGTTTTTAAACAGCGCTACACTGGCTTTGCTCCCAGCGAGTTAGCGTGTCAATACAGATTTGATTTGGCGGTAAATGATTTTGCACATCATTCCTTGTCGGGGCGAGTCCATTCAAATTTAAAATGCATTGACGTTCTGCAAAGGTATCTCCCACATTCAGTACATACTGTTAAGGCCGGGTGCACACGGGACTTTTTTTATACGCAGTGATGCGTGTTACTAACGCGCGTCGCTGCGTATCATTAGGCGGGATCCGCACGTGCACACGCATAACGCGCGCTACACCTAACATGCGCTGAAGACGTCCGTCTTCAGAACACAAAGGCTGTAGCGCTAGGATTGATGCGACGTCGGGCATCAAATTCATTGCACATGCACACTTGTTGAGTGCAGGAGGATTGCGCAGCCCTGTCGACGCGCATCCTAGCACGCCGACGGTGATGATGCGCGTCGACGGGGGTGCAGGTGGGAGTCGACTAGACTCCGGTGCGTTGCCGTGTGCACCCAGCCTAATGTATGACCTTACATGGAGATAATGTCCGCCATTGGTTCTGAAATATTTCACCCTCTCAGGACACACAAATGACTTATGAGCTGTTTTTTTTCTTGTGTGTCTCTTAGGAGCTGCCTTTCTAAAATTCAGGACTTGCAAATGGTTTCCCTCCTGAATGATACCTTGAGATGAGCTTAAATATACATATCTCTACCAATTTATCTTCTGTATGTGGGCTCTCATTTTATGTAACCATCTATTGCTTTAAAACATCTTTCCCCAATCAGACCATTCAAACAGCTTCTCTCCCATATAAACTATATTGTACTGAAACACTCTACTTTGTTTATCTGGAGAATGGTTTTAAATCGAACGGCTACATTCCTGTATGAATTCTCTCATGTGCCGTAAGATAATTCTTTCTTCCAAAACGTTTCCCACATTCAGAACATTCAAATGGCTTCTCTCCTGTGTGAGTCCTCTCATGTACAGTAAGTTCACCAGTTGTTCTATAACATTTCTCACATTCAGAACATGCAAATGGCTTCTCTCTTGTATGAATTCTCTCATGTACAGCAAGGTTATACTTTGTTCTAAAACATTTGACACATTCAGAACATGCATGAGGCTTCTCTCCCGTATGAATTCTCTCATGTACAGTAAGCTCACGCTTTGTTCTAAAATGTTTCCCACATTCAGAACAAGCAAAAGGCTTCTCTCCTGTATGAATTCTCTCATGTGCAGTAAGCCCACCCTTTGATTTAAAAACTTTCTCACATTCAGAACATGCATACAGATTCTCTCCTTTATGAATTATCGCATGTGCAGTAAGATTACTCTTTGTTGTAAAACATTTCCCACATTTAGAACATGGATACGGCTTCTCTCCTGTATGAATTCTCTCATGTACAGAAAGCTCACCCTTTGATTTAAAACATTTCAAACATTCAGAACATGCATACGGCTTCTCTCCTGTATGAATTTTTTCATGTACCGTAAGATCACCCTTTGCTGTAAAACATTTCTCACATTCCGAACATGCAAACAGCTTCTCTCCTACGTGAGCGCTCCTGTGTTTACCAAGATTTGCAATTGTGCTTAAACATTTTTCACTGTCAGGGCACATAAATGTCCCAGATGACAGCTCTGGATTCTCTGGCTTCTTTGGATTTTCTGAGGAATGCAAAGCTTCATCTTTGATCATTATTTTCTTCTTGCTCTTCTGGCTTCATGATGTTTTCCTCAACATATGGCACTGGTCCTTCAAATTCAATTCCTGAAGACGTTTTAGGAATTTGTCTCCTGGGGGGGATACAATAATTTACTGTATCTAAATGCAGCCATATAAAAACTCCCTTTATGCTTGCATGGGTTGCCAGGGAATTCTTTAGGATTAAAACCAGTGGCGACTCTAGGGACAATATTTAGGGGGGGCACAGAAGATACCGCAGTCAAAACTGGGGGGGCACTAATAATTTTCACCACTAAATCATACCACTGAATAAAAGTAAGGGCCCTATCACTTGGTGTGAACTAAAACACCTCCACTAAAGGAAAAATTTAGTGCGAGTCGCTAAAACTTACAGGGTTATTCAGAGAGAGGTGAAAAGCAGGAGAATGACTGGAGAATGTAAAATTCTTGGTCTAAGAATCGGCTATTTTGACCTCGAATTTTCCATTCTCCAGTCATTCTCCTGCTTTTCACCGCTTTCTGAATAACCCTGTTAGTGCCTGACGACCTACTAACAGATCACCTTGACTGCAGTAGTCCATGAACAAGGTCGTTTGGCGCACGCTAGGGAAACTCTAAGACCCAAGTTGAGACCCAGCGCTAATGCGGTTGTGTACAGGATAGAACGTTTTTTTTCTTTTCCATACCTATCCCCCACCCTCACAAGCTTGAATATGAACACATCCAGTGAATAACCTCTCACCCCTGCATATATTAAGGCTGATGGGCATTGCATGATAAATGCCTCCCAGCACCATGTAGAATCATTACACTGCATTTAATAGATCCAAAAGGAAGGCCAGGTGAGCGACAAAAATTTCCCTGCTACAGCATATAAACAATACATGTTTCAGGGCAAGACTTATCCATGTGTTCCTTTAAACATGGTCCACACAGTCACCCTAATAATCAACTGCTTACATACTATGAATAGCCCCCAGCATAAAATGTTTAAAATTAGGCAATATATTAGAATTAGGATATATGTGGATAAAGGATACATTTATAATAGAGTCGACTGCAACAGCAGGGACATTGCTGACCATATCCATTACTATGGTGTATGGGGCCAAGAGAACACCTGTGTTGCATTCCTTTCAATTTCCTGTTAATTTTGGACGAGGACCTGTTTTTTCTGTTTTTTTGGAGTTAGCACCAGGCCTGAGCAGTAGGTAAAATGTTGCAATTAGTGCACCTCAAAAAATTTAGTGCTGGCACCAAGTGATCTGTAAAGATCTCTAGCACTCCCCGTGTTAAGTATAGGACGCGGAAAGTACAGTAAGCGCGCGGTACAAATCGCTGATAGCGCCGCGCTAAGTAATTTTTCCCATTTGTAGCGGGAGGCAAACGATCTGTTGGTCAGGCGCTAGACTCAATTAACCTGGCGCTAAGGCAAAATCACGCTGACGCAAGGGTTAGCTCACACCAGGTAATAGTGCCCTAAATAAGTATATATATAAATAAGATTACAAAACCCCAGAGTAATGTGATCAATGATGCCTTTTTGTTGTACTAACCTGATAATTAAATTCAATATTTTATTTGACGCAATTCGGCAGTTTCCGCTGAATGTCTGATAACTGCTTCAGCGACTCCACTTTTAGTAAATTACAGTGACCATTCGCTAAATATAGAATTCACCTTATTTTCTGCAAAATAAATTCCCCGAAATGTGACGGAAAGCAGAGGATCTACAGATCATTAGACCCTTTAGATTCTAACTTCCATAATTACCCCTAAAATGCCACAAACCCAGAGAAATGCAATAAACATAATAAACAATGTGGCATTTAGCTACCCCTTAACCCCTAAAATGCCATTAATCAAGGGAAAACATGAAATGAATACACTGAGGCATGTAGCCAACCCATTAACCCCTAAAATGCCATTAATCAAGGAAAAAACAAATGTATACTGTGAGGGATGAAGCCTGCCCATTAACCCTTAATATACAACTAAAACCAAGGCATAAACTAATGTAATACACAATGTAATGTATAGTCTGAACATTAACCATTTTACTGCTGAGCCATTTCAACCCTGTGAAAATGTTTACGTTTAAGTGCACGTTTTTATTTGATGTTTTATGACTTTTACATCACACTGAATATGGTCATGTGGGGTATCATTGGAAAGGCCAGAATCTGCCCTTTCAAATGACACCTAGTTCATCCATATACGATGCATAGCTACGGAGATACGTTGGTCCGAAGACGTGTGGGAAGCTGGATGATGATTTTTGGTGGGGGGCACATGGGGGGGGCAAGGAATAACCATGGGGGGCAATTGCCCCCCCTTGCCCCCCTGTAGAGTCGCCTATGATTAAAACTAAATAATTCTTGAAGCCAGAGTCCCTCCCCCTATACTAAAAAGGTACAAATGGTCTTGCATTGATACATATAGAAATGAGATTTTAACCTGCACCAGGTGAATTCTCTGTCTAGAGAGGTTGCTCTGATCTAGCAGATAGTACTGTATAAATTTGGATGAATAAAAATCATGATATATTTAATATGCAATATCACCCGGTCTCACAATCCGTATACATTAAATCTAAATCAGATAAAAGCTGCACCAAATACCTTTTTAGGTTATTCTCAACTGATAAATTCCACAGGAACAAAATATTTTCTATCAACAGGACCGAATTACTGACTCTTTAATTCTGCAAAATATAAAGCAACAAAACAGGGTTATACACAAGTGCTTTTCATTTCAGCTCATTTCCCTTCCATTTCACTATTCACCGCATATTCACTGTATTTGCGGAAACTAGAAAGTCTCCTATTCTCCTAATAGGTGGTTAAAACAATAAAAAATGTAGTAGAAAATGTGCCTAAATAATAAAAAAGGTCATTTAAAAAACATAATAAGGTCTGCTTAAAAAAATAAAAATCTTTTAAAATTTAAAAAATACAAAAAGGTCTTTAATAAAAATAATGAAAAAGATATTCCATTGAGGGGCGTGGCCTGGACGCGTGAGTGATTAGCTCCGTACCTCCACCGCGCTAATTGATCGATTGTAATACGCTCTTCTACACCATGGGTCGCAACAAAAAGAATCCGGAGGACTCCGGGATGTCAGGGACCCAGAGGAAAACGACGGTGGGGCCGCTGGACAACTACCTGCGTCGCCACTGCCGGAGGTGCGGCCTACTGCTGGGACAGAGCAGACGAAGCCGGGAGCTGATTTATCAGCGGCAGACCGCGTGGCCGAACTAATAGCTGGACTCCCTACCCGTGATTATGTCCAGACACTGTTGGACGCGGTACAGGTGTCTCTGAACCAGGACCTGGCGAAAGTGCGCGAGGAAATGGGCACGCTGGAGACCCGGGTGAAGGCCTTGGAGACGGCCTCATCCCAGACAGCTGCCACAGATGGACGGAGAGACCCTGCGGAGCCACTCCAGACCCCCCCGGTGGCTAATGAGGTATGGCGCAGGCTGGACGACCTTGAGAACCGCTCCTGACGCAACAACATCCGCGTGCGGGGGGCTAGGGAATCGATCTGGATGCCTATCTTGCCCATATCTTCAACACCATACTAGCTGAACGCGCAGCATATCCCTCCAGTTTTTACCGAACGCATCCGGCTTTACGGCCTAGACCTACAGAACAGGCACCACCACGTGATATCATATGCCGGGTGGCCGACTATCGATTGAAGCAGGCACTTATGGCTGCGGCAAGACGCCTGTCATATATGGGAAATAGAAGGTGACCGTCTGGAAATATTCCCGGACTTGGCCCAGTCCACCCTAAAAGCGTGCCGGGGTCTGCGTCCCCTCACAGCACTCCTGACCTCCCGCGCAGTGACATATAGATGGTCGTTTCCATTCGCTTTGGTGGCAACTACCGATGGAGTATCTGCTTACATCTGCTCTTTTGTGGATGTCCCGAATTTCCTAACCTCATTGGGACTACCAGACGTACAGATTGCGGACTGGATCACACTGTGTGAGGAACCGAGAGCCGAACTACGTATAGCGGTCGATCGCACGAGATGGCAGAGGTGGAGATCTGGGAACCGACGCCGGACAAACTCGCCTCCACCCCGGACATCTGGAGTACCTGTGGAGGAAGTAGAGAAAGAACCCGGGCACACCGCTTAATTGGAATATCTCATCTTTATTCTTACTACCGGGCCGGACGGAGGCCAACATGGATGGGAGAGAGGAATGTTGCAGTGCTCCACTTGTCATGTTGGGGTCCTTTATCCACGGACTGGACCATACGGCGGTAACGAGGGAACTGATGGCGGGAACCTGTTTTCGTGGGGTGGAGGGGGGGACGGGAAGGGAAGTGGGTTGGCTGCCGAACGACCAGAGATTTGATACCGCAGTGCACGTTTTGAGGGAGTGGCAATTGACGCGCTTTGCACGTGCGCAGGACGCTTGATTCAAGGGACGTGACTGGTCTTCTATTGCAGTAATATCTACTACATATAGTGGGGAGGGGGAAGCTACTATTCGTATTACAGTAAAGTCTGCGGTATACTGTGAGGAGGGGGGAAGGGGACAATTACCACGACTGTTACTGTGTGATCTGTTGCATGTCATGAAGAGGGGGTGGGCGGGGAGGATGGAAAGGGAAAGGGGGACTTACTACTTCTATGGTGGTATAGAGTGCCGCATACCGTGGGAAGAGGGTGGGTGAGGGGGGAGGGGGAAATGGGTACATATTACTCCTGCTAATGTGAGGTATATTGCTTATCGTGGGGGGGCGAGAGGGAAAGGGGAATTACTACTTATGTTACAGTCAGGTTTGTTGCTGACCGTGGGAAAGGGGTAGGGGTAGGGGGGAAATAGGGGACACTTCGGCTGCTCTTGCTGTAGAGCTCGTTGCGTGACATGGGACAGGGGGATTGAACTGTCGGGACTCAGGATACTGCATTCGTTGATAGGGTTATCATACACCCTTGTTTCGGGGACCTGACGGGGAAGGGGGAAGGGTATATTTCTCGCTTTGTATTGTTATGAATCCCGGTTTCCTCCCAACACCCTCACTGTTATTATTGTTATTTTTGTTCGATACGACCTGGGACCCACCCTTTGGAGAAACTGTTGGCACCCTCAGGGGCTTCGCCCGTGCGCCTCTCATGCTCATAGCGACCCATGCAGGAGTTCGTCTCACCAGTACGTTAAGCTGCGCGGTGGGGTACTACTGATGGTTCTCACTCTCTACTTTACCCCTTTTTCTTTTTCACATATCTCGTTTCTACTGATCTCCTTCTCTTGTTCGTTATTGCCATTGCCATCCAACGTTATCTGAGGGTACTCCCTTGATAGCACCCCTCCCCTAGGTGGACGTCTAGTGCCTACAACTCTTATCTATCTTCAGATCTTCTCTCTTACTTTTATCTGCTATCCTTGGCCTTCTCTGCTCCTCTCTCCTATTTCTCTCTGCTGTCTTTGGCCTTCTCTTACTCCTTCCCCCCCCCTTTTTTTTTTTACTTCCTGTCACGTTCAGCCACTATGGCGGTACCCGGCCTTCGCCAAGTAGGGCCCAGGTATGAGGAAAAGCCTCTATATGCAGAGATGCGTGACACAACAATCAGGATAAGGAAATAAACCACAGAAGACACTGCGGACCACTGCACGGCTAATACCGAAGGAGCCCTATACTGATAGATCGGTCCTTAGAGTGGCCGAATCTGCACTAATGGAAAAAGGTTACCTTGTAGCCGTGCAGAGTCCTGGGAAAAACACAGACACCTAAAGGAGATATACTCAATAACTTGCAGGGAAGGACTTCAATAAACTAAAGCCGTGGTCTACAGGGATACACAACATATAATACGATAAGCACAAAACCACTAGGGATGTCCAGAAGAGTGGTCAATAAATAAGCCAGGGGTCAAAACCAAAACGTATACCTTGAGCCAAAGCGGGGATATAGCACCAGAGAAAATCCGTCAGCCAGGCCAGAGGGTCAATACCAGGAAGTCAATCAGAAACCTAGAACTCAGACAAGGGGGAAACACTGAAAAAGCACTAAGATAGAATAACAGGGAGCTCTCAGGAACAAATCTGTAGCTGAAGTGAACCAGGATGCAAGAGCATGGTGATATGGGCCCATGGCTTTATATAGGGGAGTAATCGGCCCATATCACCAGCAGAAGCTCAACGAGCAATGAACTTAACCCCTGAGCTGCATGTCAGGGAAAGCAGCACAGGGAAACACAGACATAAGGAATACAGAGGGCAGGGAGACAGGTTTGGAACGTGGGTTGAATCGTTTTCCTCCCTCACTCCCCCCAGGAGCGTTGGGTGACACCTTTGCACGGCGGGGACGATCGGGCCTGTCTGGCGGAATGCCCGAATTGCCAGCAACGGGGGGGGGGGAACCTCCGCCTGCTTCCGGCCACGGGACCTTACTCTGGTCACATATAATGTGAAAGGCCTTAACGCACCGCAAAAGAGATCCCGGTTATTACGGGACCTGTTTTTGATGCGCTCCTCTATTGTTATTGTCATGCCCCAACCCTTGGAGCCTGCCGTAGCTAGTCTGGGAGACTGTTTGCATCTACTCAAGGGTTAACTTTTGCTCTGGATACCTGAGTGATTGCTTAAAGCCTGGTCACACCCTTTCCTCTGCGATCTGGCATTGTTCTACTTGCATTGCTTCTGAGAGGATCCCCTTCCTGAGCTCCTGCACATCTCTGCAAACCTGATCCGGTTGCTGCTGTTTATTTTCCTGGACTGTTCCTTCTAGTATCCAGTTTCTGAAGTAAACCACTGTGTTGGTTCCAGGTACCATTCTTCTACCAGAGACTGCTTATTCCTCTATTGCTGTGCACTCCATTCTGCAGTACCTGGAGAGACCACTGGATTACTGTGCTACACATTCACCATATCTGCTGTACCAGAGACCTGTGTGTTATTCAGCTGTACCTATTCATCGCTGTGTCCTGCATATTGCATTATCTGGATTTTCATATTGCCACAGATCACTTGTGCTTATTGGTTTACAGCCTGCTGTTTCAAGCCCTGTGTGTTCATCTGCCACAGTTCCAATATATCCCTATTTACCTGCTTCATTGTATCCAGTGTCTTCATTAACCTGTTCAACCCCAGCGCTTGGGATTTATACTGCACTTTGGGTCCCACCTCGGCTCACGCCTGGTGCCACCCTGACAGTTATGCTACAGGAGACCCACATACGTGAGGGTTCGGCACCATCACTACGAGACCGCAAATTCCCAGTGGGCTATTTTAGTAACTATGTGGGGGCAAATCTAGGGGAGTTGCAATTCTGTTTGCTAATGACGTTCCGTTTGTCCTTCAGGACAGCTGTATCGATGAACAGGGCAGGTACCTATTTGTGAAGGGGACAATAGCTGAGGTCGTCTACACATTCACTACGATTTATATTGCCAATGCCGCGCAATCGGTCTGCTTTGCACATATCATGACAAAACTGAGACGCTTCCAGGAGGGTTTTCTTATTTTGGCTGGTGACATGAATGCTGCTCTACATCCCTCTGTGGATACCTCTGGTGGCACGTCGGCTTAACCACCCTACGCACTACGTGCCTTGAGACGCTCCCTACATGACATGCGCCTAGTGGACACATGGAGGGCCTTTCATCCGGGGGAACGTGATTTCACCTTCTATTCATGCCCCCACCGTGTCTCCTCTCGACTGGATTATATCTTTTTTGAACAGTTTCACTTAGATCTTGTGGCAGAGGCGACTATACATCCCACCACTTGGTCGGACCATACCCCGGTCTCTGTGAACATGGCATCTCTGCTGTTTCACCCTCGGGAGCGAACCTGGCGACTTAATGTCTCTCTGTTGTCAGATAGGGAGATAGTGACTGGTACACGTGAAGTGCTAACCAACTACTTTGCAGAAAACTCATCCTCGGACGTGACGCAACCTGTGACGTGGGAAGCCCACAAGGCAGTGATTCGGGGTTATTTAGTAAGTAAGGGCACGGCATTAAAGAAGGCCAGGGAGGAGCAGAGACTGGACCTCTTGGCTGGGCCAGGGCCCAGATCCCGAGGCCCAGACCCCAAGGCCCAGACCCCAAGGCCCAGACCCCAAGGCCCAGACCCCAAGGCCCAGACCCCAAGGCCCAGACCCCAAGGCCCAGACCCCAAGGCCCAGACCCCAAGGACCAGACCCCAAGGCCCAGACCCAGGGCCCAGCCTAGATCAAGGGCCCAGGCCCGAAGGCCCAGACCCAGGGACCAGACCCCAAGGCCCAGACCCAGGGACCAGGGCCCAGACTCAGGGCCAAGGGACCAGACCCCAAGGTCCAGTCCCAGGGACCAGAGCCCAGACCAGACCCCAGGGACCAGGCCCAGACCCAGAGCACAGACCCCAAGGCCCAAACCAGACCCCAGGGACCAGGCCCAGACCCAAAGGCCATCATATACAGCCCGTTACTGTGAAATTTATTGCTGTGGATTCTGTGATATGTTCATACACACTGCACATTACTGGGAGTTTTATTGCTGTGGATTCTGTGATATGTTCATACACACTGCACATTACTGGAAGTTTTATTGCTGTGGTGTTATGTTATGTCCTTTTTTTTTTGAAGGGGGAGAAAAGCTGTTAGAGGTTGAGGGAGTGCCGGGGGGGGGGGCGTCGTGAGGTTTAGTAAGGGACCCCATCATTTCTAATGGCTGCCCTGAGGGCCCTATTATACTCTTTGCGTTAAATCGTGGGTGTAGGGGAGGAAAAACTGCCCCCACAGTTTTCCCCCTTGTGCCCGTGTTTTAACGCTGCATTACAATGCAGGCGCAAAAAATGCTGCCTGCATTGTTTCCAAGTGTAAAACTCTGGATGCTCGCGGCAGCGCTGAGCGCAGCCGCGAGCATCCACTCGCTGGAGTCCATAGGACTCCATTGAGTTCCCCCGTGCCGGTCACATGATCAGCCGGATCTCAACTCGCGAGATCCGGCCGGTCGGCGTAGTGATACGCAGGGAGAGACTGGGGGGACTTTTTCCCCCCAGTCTTTCCCTGCTCCCGCCGGCCGGAGGAGGCAGACAGAGCTTCGGTTCTCACCGCGGGACAGAGGGTGAGTATAAGATGGTTTTTTTAGTTTTTAAGGCTGGTGTTAACGGATTCTGCAGAATCGGAATCTGTTAACACCAAGTCCTGGCTCTGGTTAACTTTGCACTGACCAGAGCCAGGCGTTAATCAGCGCTGGGACTTTGTAATCCAGCGCTGATTAACACTTTGCGCTCCCCATGTTAAGTATAAGGAGCGCAAAGTACAGTAACCTCGTTTTTTAACCCGTTTGGATTGTAATATGCGGTAAACACCACAGCAAACGTCAATGCTCACGCACATGAGCGTTAACGTTTGCGTGAAGAGTGTAATAAGGCCCGTAATGTTTAATCTATTCAGAGAACGACGAACAGCAGTGAAAAGTTGGCGAAATGCTTTGATTTTGGTGCTGTCATATGACAGGTTTAAACAGGCGAATCCAATAGGTTTCAATGAGAAAAAAAAATCCCTGTTTTAATTTTTCGTATTCAACTCTTTACTTTTTTAATTTGCTGCAAAAAGTCTTATCAATTGAATTTTTAGAATTTGTTTTAGACATTTTTCGGCAAAAAAAATTTATTCTGATTTTTTTAAATGACATTTTTTTATTCTGTGACAGACCGTTTTATTATTATTCATAGGACCTTAATTATTATTTCCAGTTAGTTTTTTAAACTAAGTTTTAAACTTTTTAAACTTACAGGGTTATTCAGAGAGTGGTGAAAAGCCGGAGAATGACTGGAGAATGGAAAATTCTAGGTCAAAATAGCCAATTTGGAAAGTGAGATAAATGGGAGAATTTTTCTGGTTTTGCTATTTTGACCTAGAATTTTCCATTCTCCAGTCATTCTCCTGCTTTTCACCGTTCTCTGAATAAACCTGTTAGTTTTTTAGTCATTTAAAAATGTACTCTTTTTTTTTTTTTTTTTTTTTTAACCCCACATCGGCCGGCTGACCGGGATTTTTGGTGGCTGATCACGTTTTTTCAGGGGCAATTGGCGGTCTGCTTGGCGGGCCGTCGTCTGCTTTCAGCAGTTCTTCTTCGGCGCTCTCTGAATAACCATCATGGTGTTTTCCACTGCAGCCCGCAAAAAAATATATGGGGCATTATTCCCTAGTGAACGTTAATGGTTGCGTTTGGATAAGTGACTTTAATGCATGCCACCCCCATATTCCATACCTGATGTCAAACCACTATGAAATCACTTAACGCGTCGGTGATTGAATGAGCTTGTGCGTGCTTACAGTACTTTGCACATCCTATATAGAGAGCAAACGATCTGTAGCGCTTCGATAAGTAAGGTATTACATACAGGGTTATTCAAAGAGATCCGAATGGCTGGAGAAAGGTAACCGAACGCTTAAAATCAGCGTTCTGTTACCTTTCTTGACCATTCGGCTATTCAGAGAGCAGGCAATACGCCAAATCCTGGCGAATTGCCTGCACATTTGGTGCCTGTTCGAGGGCAGTGAAATCCCCATAAAAAAGCACTGCTTCGGCTATTCAGAGAACACAAACCAGCAGTGAAAGGTTCCCCTAATGCCCTGCCATTTGGTGGTTTAATTCGGCAGGTTTATTCAGGAGAATCCCATAGGCTTCAATGTTAATAATATTCCCGTTTTAATTCAATATCCAATAAACCGTTCATTATAAGATTCTGCAGTAAAGAGTCTCTTTAATTACAGATTTTTTGTGATATTTTAAGCATTTTTCTGGATATTTTTTTTTTTTTTTACCTTACTTATTTTTTCTGTAACAGCCCTTTTTATTATCATTCCCTGGGCCTCATATGTAAATTTCAGACATTTTCGCTCAGTAGTTTCTTTGCAAACAGCGTTTCACTTTTCAAACATTCATGCAAACTGTTTTCCTAATTTATTCACTGCCTTCTTCTGCGGTGTTGGCTTTTTCCGGAGGCTTCGCTGCGTGTGATGGGCTCCTGCTCGGGTTTTTCCGGCGTCTTCGTGTTAATCCAGATATTTTTACGGGTTTTCGGCGGGTTTTTCGGCAGCTTTTCCCTGCACTTCGACAGCCCTGTGGTGCTTGCTGAATACACCGCAGGGTGGCCGAAATGGGAAAGCCGATTTTCACCGAATTGAAGAGAACGAAAAGTCACCGAACGTGCGGTGACTTTTCGATTCTCTTTGAATAACCCTGATAGTGCTGGCGATAATTAACGCACAGATGCAATGTAGAAAATTTTAGCTACTGCTCAAACAGGTCCTAATTCCAAAAATCGATGAACCTGTGCAAGTGCTAAATCACCAACCTAGAAAAAGGAATGCAGCACTGCACATGTCCTATTGGCCCCATACAACTCAATGGTATTAGTTTTTGGCGTGGTTTTTAAACGCCGCCACTAGGGCTGTGCAATATTGACAAAATAATCATATTGCGATTGCAATTTTATTTGCGATTTAGCCAATTGTTTTTGCTTTTTCAAACATGCTACATACATTCTAAATGTATTCAGTATTCAGCACATGGATATACTGCCCCAGCACATGGATATACTGCCCCAGCTTATGGATATGCCCCAGCTCATGTATATTGCCCCCAGCTCTTGGATACTGCCCCAGCTCTTGGATACTGCCCCAGCTCATGGATACTGCCCCCAGCTCATGGATACTGCCCCCAGCTCATGGATACTGCCCCCAGCTCATGGATACTGCCCCAGCTCATGGATACTGCCCCACCTCATGGATATTGCCCCAGCTCATGGATACTGCCCCACCTCATGGATATTGCCCACAGCTCATGGATACTGCCCCAGCTCATGGATATTGCCCCAGCTCATGGATACTGCCCCACCTCATGGATATTGCCCCAGCTCATGGATACTGCCCCACCTCATGGATGTTGCCCCAGCTCATGGATACTGCCCCACCTCATGGATATTGCCCCAGCTCATGAATATTGCCCCACCTCATGGATATTGCCCCAGCTCATGGATACTGCCCCACCTCATGGATATTGCCCCAGCTCATGAATATTGCCCACAGCTCATGGATATGCCCCAGCTCATGGATACTGCCCCAGCTCATGGATACTGCCCCAGCTCATGGATACTGCCCCCAGCTCATGGATACTGCCCCAGCTCATGGATATTGCCCCAGCTCATGGATACTGCCCCACCTCATGGATATTGCCCCAGCTCATGGATACTGCCCCACCTCATGGATATTGCTCCAGCTCATGGATACTGCCCCACCTCATGGATATTGCCCCAGCTCATGAATATTGCCCACAGCTCATGGATATGCCCCAGCTCATGGATACTGCCCCCAGCTCATGGATACTGCCCCAGCTCATGGATATTGCCCCACCTCATGGATATTGCCCCAGCTCATGGATACTGCCCCACCTCATGGATATTGCCCCAGCTCATGAATATTGCCCACAGCTCATGGATATTGCCCCAGCTCATGGATACTGCCCCAGCTCATGGATACTGCCCCAGCATATGGATACTGCCCCAGCTCAGATACTGCCCCAGCTCACCTGTTTGCGCCACGTGTTCGGCTCCCTGTGAGCTTCTGGCGGCACATGGAGCTTGGGCGCTCACCTTGGGGAACCATGTGACGAGCCGCGAGAATGCGGCTGTACACGTGGTTTCCCCTGTGAGCGCCCAAAGCTCCATGTGCCGCTGGAAGCTTACAGGGAGCTGAAAATCGCAGCCTTATGCGGTTTATATATTGCATGTTGTTAAATCGTGATTGGTATGCGATTGCAATTAATTGCACAGCCCTAGCCGGCACCATTTTGGACACTCTCCTCAAGACATTCCTAAAGGTATGACATGACATGATAGACTGCAGGATTTCTCACGCGCAGCCCCCACTCTCTGGAACGCTCTCCCTCGTACGGTCAGACTTTCCCCTAACTTCTCTTCCTTCAAACGCTCCCTTAAAACATTCCTATTTAGGGAAGCCTACCACCCAACTCACTGACACAACCATCAATCACTCTCACCTTACAGTCCTCTCCTCCTGTTTCCAACCCCAACCCTCCTAGATTGTGAGTTCCTACGGGAATAGGGCCCTCATCTCCTCCTGTACTGTTTGTCAAATGTTGTTCAATGTATTGTAACCCTGTCTATACTGTGCTTATTGTATAGCGCTGCGGAATATGCTGGCGCTTTATAAATAAAGAATAATAATAATAAAGGTAACAATACAATCCCTAAGAGGCCTTTGTGACTGATGAAGCTGCAAGAGATCGGCAGTGAAACGCGTATCACATAATTAATACCTCAGCACTTAATTTGTAGCTTTGGAAGCTTCTCTGCGGATCATGGCTTTTGCTGTAGGATGCGCCTAAGAAAATGCCAGGAAAGACCTACTAGAACAGCTGAACTTTATTTCTTTAATCAGCGGCACTTTAAATGATGGCAGGTGTGTACTGACTCCTATTTAACAGGATTTTCAATGTAATTGCTTAATTCTGAACACAGCTACACCCCCAGTTACAAGAGGGGGTGCATACTTATGCAACCATATTATTTTAGTTTTTTATTTTCCCTCCATGGTGGCGTAACTACAAAGGTCACAGAGGTCACACTTGCGACTGGGCCCTGGCATTCCACCACTGGAGGGGGGCCCAGGCAGTGGTGGAACCACTGGTAACCCTTTAAGGACCAAGGGTCTTTAAAGTCAATGCATTTATGACTGAACAGTTCTGTCATTGGTCCTTAAGAGGTTAATTAGGCAGCAGAGGCCTTGTTATTTTTCCTTTGGCTATCCATCATGAGTCTGACACTTCCTGGTGTCTCATTGCAGGTCTGGTGGTCACTTGCTTGTGATCCCTCAAGTGTGATGTGTCCCTATCTGTCTCTTGAAACAAAGTAGTTCTTCTGCACACCGTTTTCATAAAACAATCACAAAAAGGGTGCTCATCTGCAAGAAGGACTCACCAGGGTCCTAAAAATGTGTACCTAAACCACAATAAATCAAGAGGGAACAACCAAGAAATAATATATACCAAAAGTATAATAAAAAATATCTTTTAATAAATACAAAAATATATAATGTCAGTAACGAGTAAAGTATCACAAATGTTACATATAGTTACAGGCCACAATATGCAGCATATAGTAAGGCGGCCCCACAGGCTCAGCAAAAATAAACACAAGAAAAACCAAATAGCTGAACCATATGAAATATGCAATATTAGGGAAAGCACAATGTGAAAAGCAGCCAAAACATAAAGTGGGTCATTACAAACTCCTGAAAAGCAGGACAAGGCACCCCAACGTTTTGGCGATCTATCGCCTAGTATCCCTATTATATATGCATTAGCTATGGAATTTAATGCTATGGTAATATTAATATAATAGGGATACGAGACAATAGGTTATAGTATTATTAGGTTTGGAAACCAGCAATTTTTGGATAGTGCAGGAGACATGTATACAGGTATTTTTGCAAAATGCTTTAAAGTAAAAATTCAAAACTCTCTCGCTGGGGGGCCCCTTCATGGATTCTTGTGTAGACTTTTGCAATCCACTGTATGAATATACGGGGAATTAGCAGATCCTGAGCTCTATATATGAGTATACAGGGAATTAGCGGATCCTGAGCTCTATATAGGAGTTTACAGGGAATTAGCAGATCCTGAGCTCTATATATATGACTATACAGGGAATTAGTGGAACCTGAGCTCTATATATGAGTATACGGAAATAAATAGATCCTGAGCTCTATATATAAGTATATGGAAATTAGTGGATCCTGAGCTCTATATATGAGTATATACCGGGAATTAGCAGATCCTAAGCTCTATATATGAATATACGGGGAATTAGTGGATCCTGAGCTCTATATATGAATATACAGGGAATTAGTGGCTCCTGAGCTCTATATATGAATATACAGGGAATTAGTGGATCCTGAGCTCTATATATGAATATACAGGGAATTAGTGGATCCTGAGTTCTATATATGAGTATACGGGGAATCAGCGGATCCTGAGCTCTATATATATGAGTATACGGGGAATCAGCGGATCCCGAGCACTTTCTATATTTATAAATAATATATCTATACAAAGCTGCAGCCAGAACCAGAGTTATAAACACAAGAGACAGAACAGCTTTAGAACGTGTTTGCTCTGCAGGAGGCATCTTATGGATCTTCCTAACGGTTGTTCAGCAAAATTTATTAAACCCAAATTTCCCCTAATATTTGTATATTAACCTCCCTGCCGGTATTCCCGAGTGTGATTCGGGGTTAAATTTCGCTACCGCGAACGGTAACCCCGAGCCACACTCGGGCTGGATGTTTACTCACCTCCTCCTGGCTCCCTCGCTGTCCCCCGCAGTGTGATCGCGGCGAGCTGCTTCATGGAAGGCTCCCTGCGAGTCACACGATGCAGGGGGGGCGGGACTAGTAGCAAACTTAGAAAAATTGGATTCTACAGTGTAAAATGATAAGTGCAATGTTTATGAACGGCCACTAGGTGGCAGTACAAGATAAGAAATAGACCATACATCCTCTTACCCTTGTTTTCAAGACAGATTTCAGTGTTTTTTGTTGTATTTTATTGAATATCATTTATTTGCATTATTTTGGATAATTATTTTTGGGATAATAAATTATTATGTCGTGTTTCAAACTTTATCGGACTCAGTGTATTTACTAATTTTTATTTATTTATTTATTTATAAAGGATTTTACCAGTAAGAACTCTTGATTTCACGGATTTCAGTGCGTGATTCCTAATTATTACAGGCTAACTATGTACAAAAACACTTTTTCCTTTAAAAAAAAAATGAGACGCTTTTAGACACGAAATTTTGAAAAAATTAGACCGCCAGGGAGGTTAAGACACATAAAGCCAGCTCTGACCTGCCACCTGGATCCTCCTTTCAGCACTGAGCTCTCTGCTATAAACACAGGCTTCTCTCCCAGGGAACTTCCTGTCTGTACAAACCAATCCTCCACAGGAAATGCTCTAGTAGAGTTCCAAACACTAAAGACTAACTCTGCGACCATTATGTTGACTGCAACAGTAAGTGGACGGGTACAGTGACCTGAGCTGGAGACACTTTAATGTTAGGGATCGTCTTCTGTGTTTTGAACTTCACACTATTAGTTCTTGGTGTGCAGGAAGAGGCTTGTCCCAGACAGACCTCAGTAGCAGAGCAGCGATGGATGGGTGGTTGCTACAGGGTGTAGGCTCGAAGTCACCTGTGATTCCGCGAGGAGTCGGACTGGGGCATGGGCTTCTGACGTCCAGCCAGGACTGCCATCAGAAATTGTGGGGCCCCTTACCGAACCACTGGTTGGCCCCCACAGACAATCCCCCTGAAATCACCCTTTTATCTGCCCCTGTAAACATATAGGGGTTATATTCAGTAAACTATATTCGGTGCTAAAGAGCTCAAAGTGAAAAAGATAACGTTCCACAGCAATTAAACTCCTGCTCATACATACTGCACATTGCTGTAAGTTTTATTGCTTTGCAGCTCTGTGATATGCTCAAACACTGCACATTACTGCATCACAGAGCTGCACAGCAATAAAACTCACAGTAATGTGCAGCGTGTAAGAGTGTGAGTTTTATTGCTGTGGATTTTGTGATACGCTCATACACGCTGCACATCACAGAATCCACACCTTGGTGCTGGAAGGAGATGGAAGAAACGGAGGGGTTGCTCTATGCAGTCTGACCACTTAAAAAGCTGAAGTGGTCAGGGTGTGTAGAGTGTCCCTTTAAGAAAAGGAAACTCCCATGTTAGGTTTAATGAGTGTAAAAGATCTCAGTACCCCGACTGGGTCACATCTGTCAATACCGCTTCCATGCCCGACCCCTGTTATCTACCCAGCAAACTCTTGTGCCTTCCTCCAGTACGTTAGATGAAGCTTAAGGACCAGAACAGGTAGAGAGCCTGTTAGCATCCCCCAGAAATAGGACGAGGTTTTAGATCTGGAGGTTTTCAGAGTCAAAAATGGAACTGGTTTTATTGGGGACAGGCACAGATATTTATGCGGTCAAACGTGGGTTATTTACAAATACAAAACCTCCCCTAGAAAATGTTGTGAGGTTTTCTGATGTTACTGCTCTTTCTGCTTCACAGCATGAGAGACATAATTAGTCTTGGACAGATAAACATTTGTTTAACATTGCTAAGCAAGACAGGATGGTAAACAAGATTACGGTCTAAAACCGCAGATAATGGGGCAGTGTTTGCCTGACAAAGCAGATTAGCAAAACTATTTAAATAAACATGCAGATATCAACAGATATGTAACAATAAAGTTATTGTCTAACACAGATTACACAAACACCTTGCAACCGCTACAGGCACAGGGTGATTTCAACCTAGGGATGCACTGAATCGGAAATTTCCAGCCAATACCGAAACCGAAAATTCTGGATCGTTTCGGCCGAATACCGAAACCAAAAATCAGACATGAGAACCTGGGCCTGGTGGCCGGGGACTCGCCTGATCCCGAAGGCCGGCCGACCAAGCTTCTCGGCCAGCCTCCAGGCTCAGGCGAGCCCCCAGCTGAGCAGCCTGCGACAGCCAGAAGACTGTCACCGCTGGAGCTCAGGACCGAAGTAGGAGGATGTAGGAGAGTATGTTGCCTACACATACTCCTACTTTGGCCCTGAGCTCCAGTAGTGACCGTCCTCCAGCTGTCGCAGGGTGCTCGGCCGTCCTCAAGGCTCAGGCGAGCCCCCTGCGATGAGCCTGGAGGACGGCCGAGCAGCCTGCGACAGCTGGAGGACGGTCACCGCTGAAGCTCAGGGCCGAAGTAGGAGGATGTTGCCTACACATACTCCCCTACATCGGCCCTGAGTTACTCCAGCGATGGCAGTCCTGCATCCAGTGTCCTCTCTCCATTGGTTGCCGGGATGTATGACGTCACGGAAGTCTTTGACCCCGACAGCCAATGGAGAGAGGACACAGGATGCAGGACTGCCATTGCTGAAGGAGCTCAGGGCCGATGTAGGTGAGTATGTGCAACCGGTGGAGGACTCGAGGCCGATATAGGTGAGTATGTGCTCTCCACCCCCCCAACAAAATTTGTCACCGGACCTGGGGCCCGCTCGAGCCCCCTGCTCAGCCGGCCTTCAGACTCAGGCGAGCCCCCTGCTCGGTTGGCCCTCCGGCCGAGCTGGGGACTTGCCTGAGCCTGGAGGACGGCTGAGCAGGCAACTCAGCCAGCATCCAAGCTCAGGCGAGCCCCAGGCTCGGCTGGGCCTCTAGGCCCAGGCCAAGCCAGGGGCTCACCTGAGCCTGAATGCTGGCCGAGTGGCCGGGCCTCCAGGCCCAATTTTGAAATGGAAATTTTAGGCCATTTTTTTCAGCCGAATTTCTATTTCGGCTGAAACCGAAAACACCATTTTTGGCCGATAATTTTCGGTGCATCCCTAATTTCAACATAAGAGAGGGCAGGGAAATAATATAGAACATTTCCAGGCCCATGAACCCCAAATCCAAAGTGACAAACACACAATGCATTTTCTCTCTCAGTTGTAAAGTCCATAATTGTGGACTTAAAAAATTATGATGACATCATACACCTGTATAAATGTATTTTTCCGTCGGTAGAAACTACTCAGGATGGAAGGGGTTAAGTATATACTTTGATTTTTTTAAACCTAACCCCCATTCATGGAATGAAACTGGCTTTGCTCCCCGTTGAGATACCGTGTTGATCCAGATTTCATTCAGAGGTAAATGATTTCGCATGTCATTCCTTGTTGGGGTGAGTTTATTCAAATTTAAAATGCATTGACGTTCTTCAAAGGCATCTCCCACATTAAGTCCATAACGTTCAAGTATGACCTCACATGGAGATAATGTCCATCATTGGATCTGAAACATTTCACACGCTCAGGACACAGGAACTGCTTATTAACTGTGTGTATTCTTGTGTGTCTCTTAGGAGCTGCCTTTCCCACATTCAGGACATGCAAATAGTTTCCCTCCTCAATGATACCTTGAGATGAGCTTAAATATACATATCTCCACCAATTTATCACCTGTATGTGGGCTCTCATGTTATGTAACACTCTATTGCTCTAAAACATCTTCCCCCAATCAGACCATTCAAACAGCTTCTCTCCCCTATAAACTATATTGTAAAGAAACACTAGTTTGTTTATCTGGAGAATGGTTTTAAATTGAACGGCTACACTCCTGTATGAATTCTCTCATGTGCCATAAGCTTATTCTTTCTACCAAAACATTTCCCACATTTAGAACATGCAAATGGCTTCTCTCCTGTGTGAGTCCTCTCGTGTACAGAAAGTTCACCAGTTGTTCTAAAACATTTCTCACATTCAGAACATGCAAATGGTTTCTCTCCTGTATGAATCATATTATGTTTAGTAAGGTCACTCTTTGTTCTAAAACATCTCTCACATTCAGAACATGCAAACGACTTCTCTCCTGTATGAATTTTCTTATGTACAGCAAGGTTATACTTTGTTGTAAAACATTTCTCACATTCAGAACATACAAACTGCCTCTCTCCTGTATGAAGTCTCTCATGTACAGTAAGCTCATTCTTTCTTCTAAAACATTTCTCACATTCTGAACATGCATGTGGCTTCTCTCCCGTATGAGTTCTCTCATGTACAGTGAGCTCACGCTTTGTTCTAAAACATTTTGCACATTCAGAACATGCAAACGGCTTCTCTCCTGTATGAATTCTCTCATGTTCAGTAAGCTCACGCTTTGATTTAAAACATTTCTTACATTCAGAACATGGATACGGCTTCTCCCCTGTATGAATTCTCTCATGTACGGTAAGATCACCCTTTGCTCTAAAACATTTCTCACATTCAGAACATGCATACGGCTTCTCACCTGTATGAATTCTTTCATGTACAGTAAGCTTATCCTTTGTTGTAAAACATTGCTCACATTCAGAACATGCATACAGATTCTCTCCTTTGTGAATTATTGCATGTACAGTAAGACTACCCTTTGTTGTAAAACATTTCCCACATTCAGAACATGCATATGGCTTCTCACCTGTATGAATTCTCTCATGTATTGTAAGCTCACCCTTTGATTTAAAACATTTCCCACATTCAGAACATGCAAATGGCTTCTCTCCTGTATGAATTCTTTCATGTACAGTAAGCTTATCCTTTGTTGTAAAACATTTGTCACATTCAGAACATGCAAACGGCTGTTCTCCTGTATGAATTCTCTCATGTACAGTAAGCTTGTTCTTTGTTCTAAAACATATTTCACATTCAGAACATGCAAATGGCTTCTCACCTGTATGAATTCTCTCATGTACAGTAAGCTTAACCTTTGTTCTAAAACATTTCTCACATTCAGAACATGCAAACAGCTTCTCTCCTACGTTAGCTCTCCTGTGTTTACCAAGATTTGCATTTGTGCTTAAACATTTTTCACTGTCACGGCACAGAAATGTCCCAGATGACAGTTCTGGATTCTCTGGTTCCTTTGGATTTTCTGAGGAGTGCAAAGCTTCATCTTTGATCATTATTTCTTCCTGCTCTTCTGGCTTCATGATGTTTTCCTCAACATGTGACACTGGTCCTTCAAATTCAATTTCTGAAGACATTTTAGGAATTTGTCTCCTGGGGAGGGATACAATAATTTACTGTCACCAAACCAAATGCAGTCATATAAAAACTCCCTTTATGCTGGCATGGGTTGGCAGGGAATTCTTTAGGATTAAAACTAAATAATTCTTGACGCCAGAGCCCCTCCCCCTATATTAAAAGGTACAAATGGTCTTGCATTGAGACATACATCAATTAGATTTTAACCTACACTAGGTGAATTCTCCGTCTCGAGAGGTTGCTCAGATTTAACAGATAGTATAAATTTGGATGAATAAAAATCATGATATATTTAATATGCAATATCACCCGGTCTCACCATCTGTGTATATTAAATCTAAATCAGATAAAAGCTGCACCAAATACCTTTTTTGGTTATTATCAACTGATAAATTCCACAGGAACAAAATATTTTCTATCAACAGGACCAAATTACTGACTCTTTAATTCTGCAAAATATAAAGCAACAAAACAGAGAGGGTTATACACAAGTGATTTTCATTTCAGCTCATTTCCCTTCCATTTCACTGAAAATACAATGCATTCACTATTCACTGCATATTCACTGTATTTGCTGAAAATAGGAAGTCTCCTATTCTCCTAATAAGAAGTTAAAACAATAAAAAATGTAGTAGAAAATGTGCCTAAATAAAAAAAGGTCATTTAAAAAATAATAAAAAGGTCTGCTTAAAAAAAAAAAATCTTTTAAAATTAAAAAAATACAAAAAGGTCTTTTAAAAAATAAGAATAATAAATGGTCTTTTAATAAAAAAAATTAAAAAGCTATTCCATTTATTACATTGAAACCTATGGGATTCGCCTGTTTAAACATGTTTAATTGAACCACAGAAAATCAGGGTGATTTGCTGAAATTGGGCATTTTGTGAATAGACAAGTCTTTAGTTCTCTATGGTACAATTTCTGTGCTGCTGAATTGCTGCAAAATGCACTGTATTTCATTGTCAGTTCATCTGCATATAGTGAAAATACAGCTTTGTGAATCCACTAATTGCACTGAAATTGCACCAAAGAATGAGATTCACTGCTCTGTGCAATTTGGTGGCAAATTCGGACCTAAGTGAATAACCTTCATAAGGGATTATGCAAAGAGTGCCAAATTTACCACCGAAATGCACTGAACAATGGATTTCCCCGTACGGTGCAATTTCGTAGCAATTCGGCCATTCAGGAAGTTGGCGTTTCTCCAAATATTGGCAAATTGCCAACAAAATTCAATGCAAACAGGCGGCAGTGAAATTCACCATAGAGAAGTAATGGTTAATCTATTCAGAGACTGCCGAATAGCAGTTATAAGTTGGAGAAATGCTCAGATTTTTGGTGCTGTCGTATGATAGTTTTCAACAGGCGAATCCCATAGGTTTCAATGAAGAAAAAAAATCCCTATTTTTATTCAACGGTTTCCATTTTTATTTTGCTGCAAAAAGTCTTATCAATTGAATTTTTAGACATTTTTCGGCAAAAAAAATTTCATTCGGATTTTTTTAAATGGCATTTCTTTATTTTGTGACAGACCTTTTTATTATTAATCATAGGACCTTATTTATTATTTCCATACATTTTTTGTTGTTTTTTTAAAAACGCCTTTCATTTATATTTATTTTTTGTTTATCACAGATCGGCCGGCTGACTGGGTTTTTTCGGTGGCTGATCACGTTTTTTCAGTGGCAATTGGCAGTCTGTTTGGCGGGCCGTCGTCTGCTTTCGGCAGTTCTTTTATGGTGCTCTCTGAATAACCTTCATAGTGTTTTCCACTGCAGCCAGTAAAAAAAATATATGGGGCATTATTCCTTAGTGAACGTTAATGGTTGCGTTCGGATAAGTGACTTTAATGCATGACCCCCCCCCCCATATTCCATACCTGAACCACTATGAAATCACTTAACGCAGCGGTGTTTGAATAAGCTTGCGTGTGCTTGCAATACTTTGCATCCTGTACTTAACATGGGGAGCACAAAAGATCTGTAGCGCTTCGTTAAGTAAGGTTGTCAGGGATCTGGATGTGGAACCCAGGAGGCGGAGGTTAGGAGACCAAAGCGTGGTTTCAAAGGATGATCCGATAAGGGTAGTGTAGGCGTTCGGAGGTCGAGGCTGGCGGCAAGAGTCAAAGTCATATTGGCAAACTGAATTCGGCAACGTGGTATCAATGGGTGCAGGCAGGAGTATTCAAGGGTAATTCCGATAGGGTGGTCCGAATGGAAAACAGGGATTAGGTAACCGGTAAAAAGGAAGGTAAGGGTTAACTTGGTTGGAGCTCTTACTACAACGAAGGCACAAACGAGTGAGCGTCTTGGTCCTGGCACTCAGGGGTTTTAGAGGGAGTCAAGAGACAGTCCTGCCTACTGTCGGGTATATTGGAAGGGAAAAATTAAAATGGATGCCTGTAGCCATTTTGTTTTAAATAGAAAGTCTTTTTTCTTTTTCAATTTTCCCTAGTTTTAGAAATGAACAGAGATTTTTTTTTAAATAGTTCACGGCTAGGTGACCAGACATGAGGGAATTTTAATATGTCTTTGTGTGATATAATGCTGAAGCTTAGGCTAGGGTCAGACTAACGCATTTTACGCATTGTCCGTGAAAAAGTGCGTTCGAACGAATGGACGTATTTTTTCACGGAATACGCGATAGCGGTCATACGATGCGCATTTTCGTCCGTGATTTTCTACGGATCATCAATAAAACACTTTTTGTGTCTGGACGTTATGTTGGCCGGACATTAGCAGCGTCTGACGTCTCCTAATCAGGCACACGCCGCTAGCAGACGCAGCGCACTCTGTACGTCCGTACTAGCGGTTTCACGTTCTTGAAAAAATGCGTTCGTTTGCCACTTGCGTTGCGCAGCCGCACTTTTGTGCGGCCGTTCTTCGTATGCTGCCCGGCATTGGACGTCATTTGCTGCTAGCACGGCCGTGATTTAGTGCTGCTAAACGCACGTTGATACTGCGTTAGTCTGACCCTAGCCTAAGTGCTAGACGTGTTATAATTAAATTTATTGGTTTGTCTTAAGTCTTTAAAACAAAAAGATATTTTTTTGTTTGGGTATAGAAATAAAAGTTGTAATGTATGATTATATTCACGAAATATATTCTTATAATCAAGGTATATTTTATTATATTTACAGTAGAAAATAGATGCTCCAATTTATATTGTAGAGAGTATAATTGGTAAATAGTATAATTACTGAAGAAGAGATTCTGTGATAATGAGACCTAGTAAAAATTTTGAGAGGAGTAGAGACATAAATTTTATGTTGGCAGGATAGACTCAAAGTCTACATTGAAAATAGAGGGTCTTTGTAAGTCAGATTGACCTTTTGATCTGAGATAAGAAATATAAAAATTAAATGTGGAAATAATCTGAAGTGCAATACTGCCCTCTAGAGGATAGTAAATATTATATTTAATATAATGAATAGATTGCCAGTGACGTCAAATTGACTATAATTGGAGACACAACAATGCAGTCAGCCATTCCAGGACATGAGGCAATCAGAGACTTACACACAAGGCTAGCAGACCATCCCAGGACGATGCACTCAAGATTTCACACCAAATCTCTAACTCACATGCATTGATTATCTGACATTGTTTTGGAATATGAGAAGACTATCAATCAAAGAATATTCAAGGCTGTAACTTATAAAATCCAGATTGGAGGTAATGTATAAAAGCTATTTTTATTAAGATTAAGTAAATTATATATATTTGGAATATTTCTTGCAACAGATCCAGAATCTAAAATATTTCTATTCTGCAGATAGAGATATGAAGAAGAATTGGATATAAGGATTTATCCTAAAGAAACTGTTGCAAAGATTGATATACCAATATATATATTGAATTTGGAAATTACTGTGATTGAAATTAATAAGCAGGGAATTATATAACTACAATATAAAAAGCAGAAGATTAGAAGTTTAATTCTCGATATTAGGGGAGGATTCACTAAATAAGTTTTTATTACTTATCATTCTAAAAATAGAATAAGTGATAGCTCATCTTTTGTTGATCCAAGTAGCATAGAGAGATGCTTATATCTCTACAAGATCTAGCTTGTTAAACATTGGTTTGCTGGGAAATACATGTTTCGTTAAGCAGAATTGTTTATTAACCATTTGTGTATTAGTTACTAACTGATAAGGTAAATGATATTAATCATATATGCAGTTACTAACAGGAGATACATATATTGTGAAGCTAGTTTCTATGTGCTGATGGATTTTGTGGTTTATAAATTTTTGTTTATGATATGAGATTTTAAACTTTTTTGTATACGTAATAAATATATATATTTTTATCCGATTATTGATTGTGTTTTGCTTTGAAGAATACACTAGACAATTAAAAGAATTTAGGAGCATTTCTAGGAAATATAAACGATTGATATTTGTATCTCGTATAAATTTCTTATTGAATAATAATCCCTGACACTACCCATTAGCCTCGCCCCTCTAGTCCCCCTCAATGATTGGAGCAGAGGAGGAGATCCCCAGCGTCACAACAGACGCCACTCCAGCTGTGGATGCCGAGGCCACGTCCCCATCTAATCCGCTGCGCGCACGCCAACGTGCCCGAATGCCGGAACCACGAGGAGGTCTCGCCATCGCGATGGGAGGAGGACCTCGTGGACGGTGCCCGAACCCAAGAGCTCGCACACCTCGGCCGGGAGAGCGGCATATTTCCCCCACGCCACTCCGGAGGACGCCAGGGGGACCCCAATGAGCCTGGAGAGTCGGGAAGTGGCCTGGCGTCTGCCGGGACCTGACAAAGGTATTACATGGTGCTGGCGGTAATTAACGCACAGATGCAATGTTGAAAACTTTAGCTACTACTCAAACCAGGTCCTAACTCCAAAAATCAAAGAATCTGTGCAAGTGCTAAATTACCAGCCTAGAAAAAGGAATGAAGCACTGCGCATGTCCTATTGGCCCCATACAATCCATTGGTCATTAGCTTTTGGCTTGGTTTTAAAACGCCGGCACCATTTTGGACACTTTTCTCAGGACATTCCTAAAGGTTACAATACAATCTCTAAGTGGCCTTTGTGACTCATGAAGCTGCAAGCGATAGGCAGCGAAACGCGTATCACATAATTAATACCTCAGCACTTCATTTGTAGCTTTGGAAGCTTCTCTGCGGACCATGGCTTTTGCTGTAGGATGCGACTAAGAAAATGTCAGGAAAGCCCTAAGGTTTAATGAGAGGCACTTTGTCTGATGGCAGGTGTGTACTGACTCCTATTTAATATGATTTTCAATGTGATTGCTTAATTCTGAACACGGCTATATCCCCAGTTATAAGAGGGGGTGCACATTTATGCAACCATATAATTTTAGTTTTTTATTTTTCCTCCACCTAAAAGATTTTAGGTTGTTTTTCATTGAGTTATACAGTTTATTGGTGACATTAAAGGTGGAAGAAGTTCTGAAATTATTTATCTTTGTCTCATTTTTTTACATCACAGAAACCTGACATTTGAACAGTAGTGTGTAGACTTTACTATCCACTGTATGAGTATACGGGGAATTAGTGGATCCTGAGCTCTATACATGCGTATACGGGGAATTAGCGGAACCTGAGCTCTATATATGAGTATACGGGAATTAGCGGATCCTTAGCTCTATATATGCGTATACGGGGAATTAGCGGAACCTGAGCTCTATATATGAGTATACGGTGAATTAGTGGATCCTGAAATCTATATATGAGTAAACAGGGAATTAGCGGATCCTGAGTGTCTCTCTCTATATATAGGAGTATTTGTTGAATTAGTTGATCCTGAGATCTATATATGAATATAGGGGGATTTAGAGGATTCTGAGCTCTATATATGAGTATACGGTGAATTAGCGGATCCTGAGCTCTATATATGAGGTACTGGCTGGGTGGAGTAGAGGTAACATCACTGCTCTGCGTGGAGAGAGCCTGTGGAGACATGGGTTCGATCCCCAGGCGCACCTCTCCAGTAAGTGTCCTTGGGCAAGACACCTAACGGTACATACTCGAAAACGAGCGAAATCTCAATGTATCCTTCCTGGTAAAATATTTTCTTAAAATAAAAAATATATATGAGTATACGTGGAATTAGCGCATCCTGGGCTCTATAAAGGAGTATACGGGGAATTAGCAGATCCTGAGCTCTTTCTATATTTATAAATAACTAGGTATCAAGCCTGCCCGGAGGGCAGTCTATTGTTGTGGAGCATATGGCTGCCCAGTGCTCCCAATGAGGTGGCCGTTTATCGCACCCAGTTTCTGACCCCCAGCTCACATGGATATCTATATATATTGCTCCTAGCTCACATGGATATCTATATATATATTGCTCCCAGCTCACATGGATATCTATATATATTGCTCCCAGCTTACATGGATATATATATTGCCCCCAGCTCACATGGGCATATATATTGTCCCCAGCTCACATGGGTATATTTGCCCCAGCTCACATGGATATATATATTGCCCCAGCACACATGGGTATATTTTCCCCAGCTCACATGGATATATATATATTGTCCCCAGCTCACATGGGTATATTTGCCCCAGCTCACATGGATATATTTTCCCCAGCTCACATGGATATATATATTGCCCCAGCTCACATGGATATATAAATTGCCCCCAGCTCAAATGGATATATAAATTGCCCCCAGCTCACATGGGTATATTTGCCCCCAGCTCACATGGGTATAATTGCCCCCAGCTCACATGGGTATAATTGCCCCCAGCTCACATGGGTATAATTGCCCCCAGCTCACATGGGTATATTTGCCCCAGCTCACATGGGTTTATTTACCCCCAGCTCAGAAGGGTATATTAGCCCCCAGCTCATGATGCCGGATCTGCCGCGCGCGCATCCAGGAGAACAGGATGTGCACGCAGCAGCCGAGTAGAGGGTGCGCGCGCATCCAGCAGAATAGGATGCGCGCGCAGCAGCGGGTAGAGGCTGCGCGCGTGCATCCTGTAGAGCCGGATGCGCTCGCAGCAGACGGCTATAGGCTGCATGCGCATCCGGCTCTACAGGATGCACGCGCAGCCTCTACCTGGCTGCTGCGTGCGCGTCCTGTTCTCCTGGATGCGCGCGGGGTAGAGGCTGCGCGCGGATCCAGCATTTCTCCGAGGCTGCACGCGGATCCAGCGTTTCTCCGAAGCTGCGCACGCAGCCAACAGAAACCGGATGCGCAGCAACGGAGAAAACGACCGCTTGATATCCCTAGCGTTTATTTTGCGCTGACCAGATACGTATCCATTTCCATTGTCTACTCTGGTTTGGGGGAAACAACTGGTCATCTGGTTCAGCTGGCCATTCGGTGGTGGCACATATTTTGGGCGCTTACCATCTCCTCTACTGTGTCATTGATTTTATTGACTAAACTGCGAGCATTTATAGACACGACTCTGAGTTTGATCTTCAATGCGGTCTGCTGCTGCTGTGCACTTGCGGTTTTGATTTTTAAATAGTGAAATTCGGTAATCGTTCGTCCATTGAACAAAATTAGCGCAGGCCTGTGCCGGAAACCAGCGTAGCCGGACCTACAGCGTAAGTTCGTCCGGGACGACTTAGCGGCCGTTATTTGAGCAGAGGGAGTGAGAGCAGAAGAACTTTGAAGAGAAAGAAAGAGCAGAATTCGATAATTACTACACAGACACAGACAGAAACCTAAAATGTCTGAAATTGAAGAGAGTGGCACCCAGCAAAGTGCAAGCAGAGAGGGTGAGGAGGTGGAGGAGCGTGTCAAATCTTTTACAAAAAACCGCAGAAGATCAAGCGCCATGTCATTGGAGGAGATGGAAGAAGTGGTCCGTATCTTCAAAAAGAAGGATTGCGATTGCAGCAAGCAAAAATACAAAAATAAAAATTCAGAAAAGGAAGAAATCATAGAGGAAGTAATCCACAAAATTGCACACAAATTTGGGAAAGAACGCAGCAAGAATCAAATCAGAAAGAGATGGTCGGATTTGAAGAACCGTGAGCATGATCAGCTAAAAAGAATTCGAGAAATCCTAAAAAGGAAATCTCTTTTTTTTTTACACATGTGTACCGATGTGTTTATTTATACATTGTTTTTATCATGACATTGACTGTTTGGCAAGAAAAAGTATGTGAACCCTTTGGGATTACGTGGAGTTTTGCATGAATTGGTCATAAAATGTGCTCTGATCTTCATCTAAGTCACAACAATTTGAAAAACACAGTCTGCTTAAAATAATACAACACAAACATTTGTTTTCATGTGTTTATTGAACATAACATGTAAACATTCACAGTGCAGGGTGGAAAAAGTATGTGAACCCCTAGCCCAATGACTTTTCCAAGAGCTAATTGGAGCCAGGAGTGAGCCAACTTTGAGTCCAATCAGTGTGATATTATTGGATGTGTTGCTGAAAGCTGTCCTGCCCTTTAAAAACACACACCAGTTTTGGGTTTACTGGTTTCAAGAAGCACTGCCTGATGTGAACCATGCCTAGCAGAAAAGAGCTCTCAGAAGACCTACGATCAAGAATTGTTGACTTGCATGAAGCTGGAAAGGGTTACAAAAGTATCTCCAAAAGCCTTGATGTTCACGTGTCCACGGTAAGACAGACTGTAAGAGAAAGTTCAGCACTGTTGCTACTCTACAGTATGACCACGCCTAGGGAAAGATGACTGCTAGAGCACAGCGCAGAATGCTTAATGAGGTAATGAAGAATCCTAGAGTGTCAGCTAAAGACTTACAGAAATCTCTGGCACATGCTAACATTTTTGTTGACAAATCTACAATAAGGAAAACATTAAACAAGAATGGAGTACATGGGAGGACACCACGGCGGAAGCCATTGCTGTCCAAAAAGAATATTGCAGCACCTTTGAAGTTTGCAAAAGAGCACCTGGATGTTCCACAGCACTACTGGCAAAATATTCTGTGGACAGATGAAACCAAAATTGAGTTGTTTGGAAAAAAAACACAACACTATGTGTGGAGAAAAAAAGGCACAGCACACCAACATCAAAACCTCATCCCCACTGTAAAACATGGCGGAGGGAGCATCATGGTTTGGGGCTGCTTTGCTGCCTCAGGGCCTGGACGGATTGTTGTCATTGATGGAAAAATGAATTCCAGAGTGTATCAAGACATTTTGCAGGAAAACGTAAGACCATCTGTCCGCCAACTGAAGCTCCGCAGAGGATGGGTGATGCAACAGGACAATGACCCAAAGCATACAAGTAATTCAACAAAAGAATGGCTTCAACAAAACAAAATTCGCCTTCTGGAGTGGCCCAGTCAGAGTCCTGACCTCAACCCGATTGAAATGCTGTGGCATGACCTTAAGAGAGCGATTCACACAAGACATCCCAAGAATATTGCTACACTGAAACAGTTTTGTGAAAAGGAGTGGTCCAAAATTACTCCAGATCGTTGTGCAGGTCTGATCTGCAACTACAGGAAACGTTTGGTTGAGGTTATTGCTGCCAAGAGAGGGTGAACCAGTTATTAAGTCCAAAGGTTCACATACTTTTTCCACCCTCCAGTGTGAATGTTTACATGTTATGTTCAATAAACACCTGAAAACATATAATGTTTGTGTTGTATTATTTTAAGCAGACTGTGTTTTTCAAATTGTTGTGACTTAGATGAAGATCAGAGCACATTTTATGACCAATTCATGCAAAACTCCACGTAATCCCAAAGGGTTCACATACTTTTTCTTGCCACTGTACTTGTGCTCAGGATTCACGCACGCATGACTGTTGTTCTACTAGTATCCTATGCACATGATTCCTGTGGTTTGTTTCATTTCCTATATCCAATCTTATGTGGTTTTACAGTCAGGTCCAGAAATATTGGGACATCGACACAATTCTAACATCTTTGGCTCTATACACCACCACAATGGAGTTGGAATGAAACAAACAAAATGTGCTTCAACTGCAGACTGTCAGCTTTAATTTGAGGGTATTTACATCCAACTCAGGTGAACGGTGTAGGACTTACAGCAGTTTGAAGATGTGCATCCCACTTGTTAAGGGACCAAAAGTAATGGGACCATTGGCTTCTCAGCTGTTCCATGGCCAGGTCTGTAATATTCCCTCATTACCCCAATTAGAATGGGCAGAAAAAAGGCCCAGAGTTAATTTCAAGTGTGCTATTTGCATTTGGAATCTGTTGCTGTCAACTCTCAAGATGAGATCCAAAGAGTTGTCACTATCAGTGAAGCAAGCCATCATTAGGCTGAAGAAACAAAACAAACCAATCAGAGAGATAGCAAGAACATTAGGCGTGGCCAAAACAACTGTTTGGAACATTCTCAAAAAGAAGGAACGCACCGGTGAGCTCAGCAACACCAAAAGACCCGGGAGACCACGGAAAACAACTGTGGTGGATGACCGAAGAATTCTTTCCCTGGTGAAGAAAACACCCTTCACAACAGATGGCCAGATCAAGAGCACTCTCCAGGAGGTAGGTGTATGTGTGTCAAAGTCAATAATCAAGAGAAGACTTCACCAGAGTGAATACAGAGGGTTCACCACAAGATGTGGAAGGCCAGATTAGAGTTTGCCAAACAACACCTAACAAAGCCTTCACAGTTCTGGAACAAGATCCTATGGACAGATGAGACCAAGATCAACCTGTACCAGAGTGATGGGAAGAGAAGAGTATGGAGAAGGAAAGTAACTGCTCATGATCCTAAGCATACCACCTCATCAGTGAAGCATGGTGGTGGTAGTGTCATGGCGTGGGCATGTATGGCTGCCAATGGAACTGGTTCTCTTGTATTTATTGATGATGTGACTGATGACAAAAGCAGCAGGATGAATTCTGAAGTGTTTCGGGCAATATTATCTGCCCACATTCAGCCAAATGCTGCAGAACTCATTGGACGGCGCTTCACAGTGCAGATGGACAATGACGCAAAGCATACTGCAAAAGCAACCAAAGAGTTTTTGAAGGGACAGAAGTGGAATGTTATGCAATGGCCTAGTCAATCACCTGACCTGAATCCCATTGAGCATGCATTTCACTTGCTGAAGACAAAAGTTCCAGACTTCAGGCTGTGATTGACTGCTAAGGATTTGCAACCAAGTATTAAGAAGGGAAAGTTTGATTTGTTATTATTATTCTGTCCCATTACCTTTGGTCCCTTAACAAATGGGAGGCACATCTGCAAACTGCTGTAAGTCCTACACCGTTCACCTGAGTTGGATGTACATACCCTCAAATTAAAGCTGACAGTCTGCAGTTAAAGCACATTGTGTTTGTTTCATTCCAACTCCATTGTGGTGGTGTATAGAGCCAAAGATGTTAGAATTGTGTCTGTCCCAATATTTCTGGACCTGACTGTGTATTTAAAAATAACTGAAAAACTTTAGTTTTTGATGTGTGTGATGGGAAAGACAGATTTTGGATACTTTGCACAGTGCAACCTATCAGCTTCTCTTCACTTTGTTCAGTTTAACCACTTGGCTGCTATGGACACGCTCAGCGCGTCCAGCCAAGTCGTTATCCTGTGCTACGGACGTGTTGAGCGCGTCCTAGCACAAGAGGCCGCAATCAGCCGGGATTCCGGCTGATTGCTGGCCCCCCCGGTGCGGGCTGACATCTAGCATGTCAGTCCTGCACTCCGGGACCCGGCGGGGCCATTAGATGTCATTGCGGCGGTGCGATGACATCTAATTCAGGCGCCCCCCCCCCGCGAGTGCGGAGGAGGCGCCTGAAAGGGAGGGGGGAAGGTCCTTCGGACCTCTCTCCCTCCCGATCGCCGGGGGCCACAGGGTTAAGGCAGGCACCGTTTGGAAGGGCACAGCCTGCCCTTCCAAACGGTGGCTGACATTAACCCCTGGGGAGCCGGATCACGATTCGGCGCTGAAAAGTGCCGGATCGTGATCCCCTCCCGGAGCTGGCCGACATCTTGGATGTCGGCCAAGCCTCCGGGAACTCCCCCTGACGACTGGCGTCATCGTGCATAGCACAATGACGCCAGTCCTGGAGTTAACCCCTAGCTGCCAGCAATGGTGGAGATAGGGGGTTCCAATGAGCCCCCTATCTCCCGATCCGTGGCAGCTGGGGGTTAATGTTTGATATTGTTGGATCGGCCAAGCATGGTCTTTCCAACGATACCAAACATGACGATGTAGAATGTTTTTTTTTATTTTTTAAAAAAATAATTAAAAATATCTTTTAAAAAATTATAAAAAAAAAAATAAACAATTTTTTTTGTTTCGTTAATGCCGCAATATTGTTCCTATTTCAATTATAATGTGAACAATGATGCTGCACTTACGATTTTTGTTTGGGGTGCTTCTGTTAAAAATCGCGTAATTTTCCCCCCAAAAAAATGTAACGAGACCCCATTTCAAATTTTTTTAACAAGCGCACCCCATAGAAAATATAACCGCAATTGCTCGTATGTTAAAATGTGAAAAAAACTTTACACGTTGTGAATTATTGAAAATTAAATTTTTATTTCATTTTTTGTTATATTATACAGACAGGACATGACATATACATATAATAATGATATATTATGAATCTGCCGAGTCTGCCGGAAAGAGCGATATCTAATATGTCTGGGTCATATACTAAAATAAGGCTTCAAAACGCGTTTAAACATGATGAGCGAAAAAGGTAAAAATTAGCTCAGCACAGAGGCGGGAAATGCCTCAGCAGCGAAAGGGTTAACTTTGAAAGTCTATGGGGGACGGGGTAGAACTTACAACATCAAGTGACCCCGTCTCCTTTTTGAAGGCTTACCTGCAAGTTAATTGCCATAAAAAGTGTATGTTTGTTGAACCGGGTACTTCCCCGGGGCACAGGAATCAATGATAAAAAAACTTTTTTTTTAAATGCCGTTTTTATAAGAGCAGTCATTTCGGCATCACACAAAGTGAAACTCTAAAAATGAATAAGTAAATATTGTGCCTGGGTGGGTGCACTTAAACTGCCTGTAAAGTGGCTAATCTGTACAATGTATATAACCTGCTGCAACAACATGCATGCCGTTGGCGTCACAAGGGCAGTACACCCGGTTGACACCATTGGAGGGGCGACAACAAAATGACTGACAGCAACTTTGTTGTCACCCACCCTCTCTGCTAAATTGGGCGCACGGTCATGGACCGATTGCCCGACAGTATCAGGAGAGAGGTGGGGAACCGGTGGCATAGCTTATCTCGAAAGGTGACTGAGTGTCCCCCCTCTCTCTGCCGGTGTTTATCACAAAGATGACCGCAGGCAGGTATTGCGAAGAGTGACGCGAGTGCGTGATGACGTCTTGGCTTAGTGCAATCAAGTATGTAGGACCAAACATTGAGAAATGACCTTAGGCCCAGAAATTGTACTAAAATAACTTTTATTGCTGCAGTTGAAGATAAATCAAGCAGAATAAGTGATATTAACAAAAGGGTGAAGAGCTTGGCCAATGTAGGAGAAGTGAGCAATGTGTGGTGGCAAAGAGTTGATGTGGAAATATTCTCAAATTCAGCTCACTGTCCACTTCATCGATTTTTGTCTTTCATTTTGCACTTCTGTCTTCTAAAAAAAAATTAGAATTTAGAGAATAATCCCATTCCCAACTATTACACCAAACGTCAGAAAAATGTGAAGTACACGCCATATTATTGGTCATCTCTGCGTTTTGTAGATAGATTTTTAGTTTATCACAGGTAAAGAACAGAGAAAAAAGAGACGAGCTGGTGCAAGCAAGGCCACTCCTCCAAGTCCAAACGGCCAATCACATTCCAACCCCCAAGAAGAACACCAGTCCCAGCCGAGCCCTGGAGAACCAGGTGTGGTTGTGGTTGTAGAGCAAGAGGTGGAATATGTGGAGGAGGCCACAACCTCTGGTATGCACGGTTTGATTTCTTAAACAAATATATGTATTGTAAAACAAAAAGTGCCTTATTTTTTAAAAAAAATATTTTCTGGTACATATAGCGCAAGATTCGGACATGCACATCGATAGGGCGACTCTGCGGCGCTGCATTGACGATCTTTTGGCACAGCAAAGGAAGATTGAACTTATTAAAGAGCAAGTGGAGGAAGTGCAGCTTAATATTAAGAACACGCTGGACGCGAAACTTCTCCAAAGTTTGTAAAAAAAAAAATTTGTTTTAGTTTTTTTCCTATTTTATAAATACTTTTTCATACAGTTCATCAAATGTCTCTGTGTCTTTCTTTTAAAGGAACTACATGTACTCCACAGGTCAGTAGTCAGGTGCACTGCTTGTCCACTGCCTGTCCAATCTCTTCCTTCAGCACCCCAACACAAGACTTACAGGGTTATTCAAAGAGAATCAAAGTCACCGCACGTTCGGTGACTTTTCGTTCTCTTCAATTCGGCACGATTTGGCGATCCCATTTCGGCGACCCTGCGGTGTATTCAGCAAGCGCCACAGGGCCGTCAAAGTGCAGGGAAAAACCGCCGAAAACTCACCGCAAAACAAGGGCGAACGCACACCGAAACCCGCAAAAACATCTGAATTAACCCGCCAAAAAACCGGAGCAGGAGCCGACCACAGCGCAGAGCAGCCGCCCGAAAAAGCCGACACCGCAGACGAAGGAGGTGAAGAAAAAAAAAACAGTTTGCTTGAATGTTTGAAAAGTGAAACGCTGTTTGCAAAGAAACTACTGAGCGAAAATGTCTGAAATTTACATATGAGATCCAATGAATGA
>RXON01000690.1:0-24084 GCA_009667805.1 Leptobrachium leishanense
TGAGGTGCAAATCTGGCCCTGCATAGAGGTGGATGGTAATCTCTGTTGTGTCTATAGTGCCTCCACCCCGGCAGAATTCAGTCCAGTGTTCCCATGTCCCCCTATAAGGTATATGAGACCCTCTTGGTGTGTCTAGGCTCCTAATATAAGTCTCAATTACCAACAATAATTAACCCATTAACCACTTCAATTCGGAGGACGCGCTCAGCGCGTCCTCCGCATGGCTGCTGGTATGCGGAGGACGCGTTGAGCGCGTCCTCCCTTTGGGGTCAGCGTTCGGCCGGGTCCCGGCCGATCGCTGGCCCCCCCGGTGCGGGCTGACATCCTCGATGTCAGCCCAGCATCCGGAACCGCCGCCGCTGAAATTAGGTGTCATCGCGGCAGCGCGATGACACCTAATTCAGGCGCCCCCCAACATGTGCGGAGGAGGCGCCTGAAAGGGAGGGGGGAGGTCCTTCGGACCTCTCTCCCTCCAGATCGGCAGCGTTGCGGGTGTTAACCCAGGCACCATTTGGAAGGGCACAGCCTGCCCTTCCAAATGGTGCCTGGCATTAACCCCTGGGGAGCTGGATCGCGAATCGGCGCTGAAAAGCGCCGGTTCGTGATCCTTTCCCGGAGCTGGCCGACATCTTGGATGTCGGCCAAGCCTCCGGGAACTCCCCCTGAGGACTGGCGTGCATAGCACGATGACGCCAGTCCTAGAGTTAACCCCTAACTGCCACCAACGGTGGAGATAGGGAGTTCCAATGAACTCCCTATCTCCCGATCCGTGGCAGCTAGGGGTTAAAGTTTGGTATGGTTGGATCGGCCAGAGCATGGCCGTTCCAACGATACCAAACTCTAATGTGAAAAAAGTTTTTTAAAAAAAATTAAAAATAAAAATATATTTAAAAAAAATAATTAAAAAAATAAACTTTTTTTTTCTTTTTTTTGGTTTGTTAATGCAGCAATATTGTTCCCATTTCAATTATAATGTGAACAATGATGCTGCACTAACGATTTTTGTATGCGGTGCGTTTGTTAAAAATCGCGTAATTTTCCCCAAAAAAAAAAGTAACGAGACCCCATCTCTAATTTTTTTAACAAGCGCACCCCATACAAAATATAACCGCAATTGCTCGCATGTTAAAATGTGAAAAAAAACACTTTACACTTTGTAAATTATTGAAGATACATATTGCATTTTTTGTTATAATATACAGACATGACATAACGTATACATATAATAATGACATATTATGAATCTGCCGAGTCTGACGGAAAGAACGATATATAATATGTCTGGGTCATATACTAAAATAAGCCTTAAAAACACGTTTAAACATGATGAGCAAAACCGGTAAAAATGACCTCAGCACAGAGGCGGGAAAAGCCTCAGCAGCGAAAGGGTTAAGGACCACTGACATACATAAAAGTCTCCCCTTTTCAGCGGTGTATAGCATTAACTGTTTCGCCGCCGGATCACGTTTCGGCGCCAACTGGCGCCAAAACGCGATTCGAACCTGGAGGGGGGCTGACATCTTGGATGTCAGCCAAGCCTCCAGGTCCCCCCCACCCACTGACAACCTCACCATATGTGTGAGGACGTCAGTGGGCCAATTAACCATCTAGCTGCCATGTAGAGATAAGGGGATGCTAAGGATCTCCATATCCATGGCAGCTAGATGGTCATATTTGACATCATTTGAAAGGCCTGATTATGGCCTTTCCAATACCAAACATGACCAGGTTTGGTTTAAAAAAAAAAAAATTACAAAAACAATTTTTTTTTAACGTTTTTTTTGTCGGGGGGGGGGGGGGTTAATTAAATAGGACCTAGGCTATCATCTAGAAAATAATTAGCACAAAATGGTCAGAATGAGCGCAGCGCACATAGGTGAACTGTCTCAGCAGTGAAGGGGTTAAAAAGCAAACGCATGTAAAAATTGGGTATTTCTAGTCTCGGGACAAAATTTTGAACCTATTTAGCCGGGGTCGTTTTGTGTGGTTGTAGATTTTGGGGATTAAATTATGAAAATATCTGTTTTTACCATTTTTCCCTCATATTTCATTTTTTTTATAGTAAATTATTCGATATGATGGAAATAATGGTATTTCTAGAAAGTCCATTTAATGGCGGGAAAAACGGTGTATAATATGTGTGGGTCGAATAAACGAGTAAGAGAAAAATTTGACCTAAACACTAACAGCGCAGAAACGTAAAAACAGCAGCGGTCACTAAAGGACGGATTTGTGTAAAACCGCCCGGTCACTAAGGGGTTAAACATTGAGCATAAAACAGTCAAAATGAGCTCAGCGCACAGAGGTGAAATGGCTCAGCAGTGAAGGGGTCAAAAGGAAAAACCATGTAAAAATTGTGTTTTTTTCTAATCTCCGTACAATTTTGATATATTTTGATTTTGGGGATTAAATTTTGAAAAAAATGTGGGGGGGGGAGGGGTTTCCATTTTTTTTTCTTCATATTTGTTACATTTTATTTATAGTAAATTATTGGATCTGATACACAAACGGCGCAGAGACGTAAAAAGAAGCAGTGGGCACTTCCTGCCTGCTGGTCACTAAGGGGTTACTTAATACTTGATAGAAATGTCTGGTAATGTCAGTAGTGCAGGAAAAGCCTAACAGCAGCTTCTTTTTCAAGCTGTCTGCAATTACTTCAACTTGTAACATTGTGTTTAGAAACATTTTGTAGCAACAAGGGGTTCAGCAGCGGCTGCAAATAAAACGCTAAGAGATTAAACACGGGGGATTTAGCATTAAAGCGCACACAGCAGCAGTGAGGGGGTATATAGTAACTCACCTGGGACAGGCACAGCGGGGGGGGGGGGTAGGAGCTGAGCACCGCCCGCAGACACACAGAGAGCAGGACGCTCGCTGCCCGGGGGACAGGAGGCAGCACGGCCCGCTGACAGCCAGCGCTCTGCGGGAGCCATGACACGGACAGCGAGCGGGGACACCCGGCTAAAAAACACGGGGCCGAGACAAAACTTCCGCAGGAGCAGGAGGCGCTGCAGCTGCTGCTGTTCAGTCCCGCCAACTTGTCAAACCAGCGATTCAGCGTGGATCAGCTGTTTATGGAACCGCGTCACCGGAAGTGACGCGTAATACGCTGATGATTTTTCCCCCTTCCACACTGGGCATGCGCGGTGACGTCACACAATTCCTCTACCTACACATCAGTGTGTTTAAAGGCAGCGCTGAAAAAATGTGCGGAGCAAGCGCAATGACTTCATAACATAGAGGGGTCTGGCTGCAGACTGGTGCTCCACAGGAAGTGTAGAGTGGAGGTCCGCAGGAAACGTTAAACATGTGACCTCCTGTTTTTTTTTTCTTTTGTATCAACTTTAATGTAACGAGCAATAAACACAATAACGCTGAACACCGGTTTCTGCTCGAATTTTATCTACCTCAGCCTTAATTATTATACAGATCTTATAGAATTGTATTGTGACTAATTATAGCATGATCATAATGATTAATATTAATGATATTATGCTACTATCATTCACAATATAATAATAGCAGCAATATTATCATTATTATTCTTTATTTATAAAGCGCCAGCATATTCCGCAGCGCTGTACAATAAGCACAGTATAGACAGGGTTACAATACATTGAACAACATTTGACAAACAGTACAGGAGGAGATGAGGGCCCTATTCCCGTAGGAACTCACAATCTGGGAGGGTTGGGGTTGGAAACAGGAGGAGAGGACTGTAAGGTGAGAGTGATTGATGGTTGCGTCAGTGAGTTGGGTGGTAGGCTTCCCTAAATAGGAACGTTTTAAGGGAGCGTTTGAAGGAAGAGAAGTTAGGGGAAAGTCTGACAGTACGAGGGAGAGCGTTCCAGAGAGTGGGGGCTGCGCGTGAGAAATCCTGCAGTCTATCATGGGAAGAGGTGATGCGGGGAGAAGCTAGGCGCAGGTCACTGTTTGACCTTAGGGAGCGGGCTGGGGTGTATTTGGTGATTAGTGAGGACAGGTAGTGGGGCGCTGAGTTAGTGAGGGTTTTGTAGGTAAGGATAAGGATTTTCAACTTAATTCTGCAGTGGATGGGGAGCCAGTGAAGGGACTCGCAGAGGGGAGCGGCAGAGACAGAGCGGCGGGTGAGGTGAATTAGCCTGGCGGAGACGTTCTGGATGGATTGTAGGGGGGAGAGGCGGGACAGAGGGAGGCCAGATAAGAGATTATTGCAATAGTCGAGTCGGGAGATTACCAGGGCGTGTATGAGTTGTTTTGTGGTGACAGCGGTAAGAAATGGCCGAATTCTGGAAATATTATGCAGTTGGTATCGGCAGGAGGAGGAAAGAGACTTGATGTGGGGGATGAAGGAAAGAGCAGAGTCAAGTGTAACTCCAAGACAGCGAACTTGGTTTGATGGGGAGATGGTGATACCCTCCACCGTGATCGAGAAGTCAGGAGGTGGGGAGGCATTGGAGGGAGGAATAAGTAGGAGCTCCATCTTTGACATGTTTATCTTTAGGTGGTGGGAGGCCATCCAGGAGGAGATGCCAGATAAACAGTCACTGACTTTTGAGAGGACAGGGGGAGAGAGATCAGGGGTAAAGAGGTAGATCTGAGTGTCATCAGCGTAGAGGTGGTAATTAAAGCCAAAGCTGTTGATGATTTTGCCCAGGGAGGAGGTGTAGATGGAAAAAAGCAGAGGACCAAGGACAGAGCCTTGAGGTACACCAACAGATAGAGGCAATGAAGGGGAGGAGTTACCAGCAAAGGACACACATAAGGACCTGTTGGATAAATAGGAGTCAACCCAAGCAAGTGCAGTGTCACCGAGACCCAGAGAGTTGAGGGTCTGTAGAAGGAGGGGGTGGTCAACAGTGTCAAAAGCAGCCGAGAGGTCAAGCAGGATGAGAATAGAATAGTGGCCGTGTTTTTTAGCAGTTAGGAGGTCGTTGGTGACTTTGGTAAGGGCAGTTTCAGTTGAGTGTAGAGGACGGAAGCCAGATTGCAGGGGGTCAAGTAGGGAATTGGAGGACAGGAAGAGGGAGAGGCGGTTGAAGACTAGTTTTTCTAAGAGCTTTGATGTGAAGGGAAGCAGGGATACAGGGCGGTAGTTGGATGGAGAGTTGGGATCGAGGGATGGTTTCTTTAGTAAAGGGGTAACTAGCGCGTGTTTGAAGGCGGATGGAAAGGAGCCAGTGGAGAGAGATAGGTTGAAGATGTGTGTGAGAGCAGGGGTGAGGGAGAAGAGGGGATAAATTAGATGTGAGGGAATGGGGTTGAGCGGGCACGTGGTGAGATGTGAGGAGGACAATAAGGAATTGACTTCCTCCTCAGTGGCTGGGAGGAAGCGGCAGAGGGGACCTCTGGGAGTGGAGGTGGCAGATAACTATCTTGTGTTGGGATGTTGCTTCTGATAGTTTGAGTTTTACTGAGGAAGTAGTCTGCCAGGTCTTGAGCGCTGAAGGCAGCTGAGGGGGGAGGTGCAGGTGGGTAGAGGAGGGTGTTGAAGGTGGACCAGAGCCGTTTAGGGTTGGAGGACAGCGTAGACATAAGAGATGAGAAGAAGGATTGTTTGGCCAAGTGGAGGGCAGAGGTGTATGACCGAAGAATAAACTTGAAGTGAACAAAATCAGCTTCAGAGCGGGATTTCCTCCAGGCACGCTCTGCAGTGCGGGAGCATCTTTGCAGGTAGCGTGTCTGGAGGGTGTGCCAGGGCTGAAGCTGGCGGCGTGGGGCCTTACAGAGTCGAAGAGGAGCAAGAGTGTCTAGAGCAGAGATAAGCGTCGTGTTGTAGTGATTAGTGGCAGCATCAGGGCAGGTGAAGGATGAGGTATGAGGGAGGTGGTGAAGTAGGTTGGAGAATTGATGGGGGTCCACAGCATGTAGATTTCTGCGAGTGTGTGTGCGGGGTGGGGGAGCAGGGTGTTTAGGAAGTCCAGTTGGGTTGAAAGAGAGAAGGTGGTGGTCAGAGATGGGGAAGGGGCGACAGTTGAACTCAGAAATGGAGCAGAGGTTGGAAAAGACAAGGTCAATAGCGTGACCGTTGCGGTGGTTAGGGAGGAGGGAGGATTGTGTGAGTCCAAGGGAGGACGTGAGTGAAAGAAGTTTGGAGGCAGCAGGGGCGGAAGAAGCATCAATGGGAATGTTGAAGTCCCCGAGAATTAGGCATGGAAGATTATAAGACAGGAAGTGAGAAAGCCAGGTAGCAAAGTGGTCAAAGAACTGGGAGGTTGGTCCCGGTGGGCGGTAGATGACTGCCACCCTGAGAGCCAGAGGAGAGAACAGAGGATGCACTGTGTCTCGAAGGAGGAGAAGGAGAGGGATGGGGGTGGAGGGAGATGCTGGTAGGTGCAGGTGGGAGAGAGCAGGATTCCGACCCCGCCACCATTTCTCTCACCCGGTCTGGGGGTATGGCTCAAGTGTAGACCGCCATGTGAGAGAGCAGCAACGGAGGCCGTGTCATTGTATAATAATAATTATGGCAGAGGTAGATGCGTAAAAAACCCGCCCTGAGATATGAATGCAGGAGCAGCCCTTCAGTAGGCACATTAACTAAAACTAGGGTTATTCAGAGAGCGGTGAAAAGCAGGAGAATGGCTGGAGAATGGAAAATTCTAGGTCAAAATAGCCAAACCAGAAAAAATTCTCCCTTTCATCTCACTTTCCAAATCAGGTATTTTGACCTAGAATTTTCTATTCTCCAGTCATTCTCCTGCTTTTCACCGCATGTGAACACATATGTTCTTTTTGAGTGGAGAAAGGATGTTCCAGTGTGTTTTCAGGGCGCGAGTGTGAAGCTGGCCGACGATGTGGAAGTTATACTGGTCCAGCCCAGTGCGCCACGCGGTGATCCCGCGAATGTCCCCGCGGCTAGCCCGACAACGTCAAGTCACAGGGTACCGGATACTACTACTACCACCTCGGTGACAGGGTTCCCTCCTGTTGCATTCTTTACCGCAATGGGAAAACTGGTGGAAACATTAGCCCAAAACTCCGCTGTGTCTGCCAATTATGGATATCGCAAGTTACGGTTTTATTCTGGTGTGCCAGCTGGAGAAGAGGACTTTGAGACTTGGATAGATCAGGCAGTGCAAGCAGTGGAAGAATGGGAAGTTGCTGACACCGTGAAGAGATTAAGGTTGATCGAGAGTTTAAGAGCTCCTGCTACAGATGTCATCCGAAATCTGAAAAGGGACAAACCAGGCTGCAATGCTGCTGAGTATCTAGAAGCTTTACAGGAAATTTTTGGAGGAGTGGAGGATTGTGCCGAGCTTATCCACAAGTTCTCGCACACCTATCAAAAGGAAGGAGAAGAATTGTCCACCTATGTCTGGCGGCTGGACAAAATCATCCATCAGGTTATTCTAAAAGGAGGCATGGAACCGAGTCATGCAAGCAAAGCTTTGATGGACCAAATTTTCAAAGGAGCACTACCCCTGGATCCCATAATGTTGAAATTTCAGACTAGATACCAAAGCAAGAGACTGACCTATCCCAAACTGGTCAAAGCTATCCGAGAAGAAGAGGCTTTAATTAAGGGAAAAAGGTTTGCTAATGCTTCACACACAGTTTTCACCGCAGAAGTAGGAACTCTCTGTGTACAGACCGAAGTGCTGTCTTTGAAAATTCAGATGTCGCAAATGATTGCTGTCGGCTAAGGACACCAGAACTGAGGGGGTTGCTGTAGCCTCCAACAGGGGGTCTCCAAGTGAGCCGCGTGAAGAGAATATGCCCACGCTCGAGAAAGAAATGTTTTGGCTGCGGGGAAATCGGCCATTTCAGGGCTCAGTGCCCAAAAGTGAGGGCCGAAAAGAAACTGGTCAAAGAACTCCTGAAGGCCGTGGAGAAACTGTTGTCCACCTTGCAAGCGGGAAACTCCAGAGGGCCCTGGTGAGGGAGCAAATTAGGCGCCTTGAGGTACACCGACTGACCGAGGCATTGAAGAGGAGGAATTGCCAGCAAGAGATACTGAGAAGGATCTATTGGAGAGGTGAGATTTTAGCCAGGAGAGGGTGGTATGTAGTGTATCTATTAACCCCTAAATACCAGTAATCAAGTGAAAACATGAAATGAATACACTGAGACATGTAGCCTATGCATAAACTCTGCCACTACTAAACGAAAACGTAAAATGTATACTATGAGGAACCAAGCCTACCTATTAACCCTTAATATGCAACTAAACCAAGGCAAAAACAACAGTAATACATGATGTAATATATAAGGGGGGGGGGGGTTACGAACGTGCAGTGAATTTTCCAATGCCAGTTTTAACTGTGTCAATACCACCCCCGTCCCCTAACTAGTTTTTTTTTAAAAATTGTGTATTAACCCCTGTGTGACTGCGCTCACCGAGGTGGCCACGCGGGTGTCAGAGTGGAGGGAACGTCGTTCCTTTTTCTCAAAGAACGCTCGTGTGACGCAGCCTAAGCAGGTTTGTGGATGGGTCTATGAATCGCTGCTGTGGCTCACTTGGTTAATGTGCCCATCTTGTTAAGGCGTTACGACAGGAGTTCCTCAGGAAACATGTGTCCTCTCACGCAAAGTTTTTTCTCTTTGAAATAAACTTTATTGTAACGAACAATAAAAACAATAATGCTTAACACTGGTTTCTGCTTGATTTTAATTTACCTCTGCAATAATTATTATACAATGATAATGCAGCAATCGTATTATATTGCAGGGTGGATAAAAATCAATGATTTTTAAAAAAAAATAAAAAAAAAAAAATCGGATTTTTTTGATTTAAATCTGATTTTTTTTATTTAAATCGGATTTTTTTGATTTAAATCAGATTTTTTTAAATAAATGCTTTTTGAGGAAAATATATTACCATCCAAACGTTATTCCATCATGAAATAAAGATTCGTTTTTTAATTATGTAGAATAAGGCTGTATGTTTAATTTTTTTGGTAAATAAATTCCATTAATCCATTCACAATGTCATGCTCTTCCAGAGGTTTTTGTAAGAGTATTGGGCAGTTTCTCTGCCTACAAGATATTATCACAGATGCTTGGTTTACTTTTGCAGTTCTCAAAACTGAATTTGACTCAGCCGAGATCACATGCCTCTTCTTCACAGCAAAAATGTGATAACCTGAACAAAGTTGAGAAAAACACCTAATCCTAACTTCTACAAACCTATGAATACAGAATCAACTCCTTCAGTGCTAAGTTTCAAGAAGTTCAGTGATAGAATAGAAACAATATTTTTCTGATTGTTTGGAGTGGAATAGATCTGCACAAGAAGAAAGTGAAACTAAGTGTGAGGAAGAAGTGGCAAGCAGACAAGCAGTACTACAAAATGAAAGTGAAACTTTCTGAGCACAATACTGCACAGCCACAGACAGACAAGTCTTTGGATCTTTTTGTGTGTATGACCTGAGGTTTATCACATTCTTTCCTTGAAGGAAAAAAACCTATAATGGCAGCAGGCCGTAAAAGAGATCCAATTTGGCAATTTTTTAATGAAGTTCCTCTACCTACGGTAGCTGCTGCGGGATAGAGATGGCAGCTGCTCTTTAAAAATTATGATTTAAATCGAGTTGATTTAAATCAAGCCTTTTTATTAGTGATTTAAATCATGATTTAAATCGACTTGATTTAAATCAAATCCACCCTGTTATATTGTGAATGATATTCTGATAATGCTACTATTAAACACAATACAATTCCGTTTGGGAGTTAACCCCTAGCTGCCACGTATGGTGGAGAGAGGGGGTTCCAATGACCCCCACCATATTTCCTGATCTGTGGCAGGTAAAGGTTAATGTTTGGTATCATTGGAAAGGCCAAAGAATAATGTTACCAAACATGACCATGTTATTTTTTTAAAGAAAATGCAGAATGGGAGTGGGGGGGGGGGGTGTTTGGGTAATATCACGTTATTTTGCAGAAAAATAAAAGTAAAGGGTTCCCAGTTCTAAAATTTTTTTAACAAGCCTACCCCATAGAATTAAATAACCGCAAAGGCACAGATGACATTTTTTTTACAAAAATCTAATTTTATTGCATTTGTTATAATAAAGGACATTATTGATCTGCCAAAAAATAAAATGTGACTTCAAATTGCGTTTAATCATGATGAGCAAAACCAGTTAAAATAAGCTCAGCACAGACGTGAAATGGCCCAGCAGCGAAGGTGTTAAATTCCTGTACTCGTCAGCTCCGGTTACTATGTGAAAAAGAAGTTTCTTAAAACCATTGTTAGCTACTATGGAGTCTGAAAAAGACCTATTAGAAGTCTCCTAAACAGTGTCCAAGCGATGGGCTTAAAAACTAGGGATGCACCGATACCATTTCTTAAGACCGAGTACCGATACTTTTATTTAAAGTCATGTCAAGCTTTCCAATAAATAATTTATATGTATAGATGTATCTGATGCATGTGGGGTATAGTGTATAAATAATATAACCCACAGGCATCAGATATACATGTATACCCAACAGATGTGTGCGCAGGGGGGGGGGGTATATATACACACATGTCATCAGACCCGGGGGGGGGCGGGTATATATACACACACACATTTCATCAGACCCAGGGGTGTATATATATATATATATATACACACACACACCAGGGTGTGATATAGATTTTAGACACAACACACATCAGACCAGACATGGAGCGGCTGTCCTATTGCTCTAGCTGCATTCGGACAGGCCCCTGCAGCTTACCACATGCCTTCCAACTCCAACGAGCGCCGCCGGCACAGTCTTCGAGCGGCCGCTTGTGGGGAAGCCCGAGATCTCACAAGATCTGCTCGAAGACTGTGCCGGCGGCGCTCATTGGAGTTGAAGGCACGCAGTAAATTGCAGGGGCATGTCCAAATGGCATTAGTGCATTCGGATAGCCGCCCAAGCCCCTCGGATGCCGGCAAGCCAGCTCAAGTACTGGTGCAGAACCTGGTATCGGTAAGGGTGCATCCCTGTTAAAAACCCTACTTCGATTCTTACTATAGGCTGCTTAACGTTGGAGTAACACAAACCACTCAGTGATATTTTAAAACAAAACCTTTATTACAAAGTTTAAAACCAGATGTAGTGTTGTGATGCAGTGTTGCGATGTGGTTACAGTGATGCTATACAGTACTGCAGCGTTGCAATGCAGCGTGCGAAGACTAGGGAAGACTTTAACCAGTCTTTTTTCTCGAATGCCTGCTGCTGCCAAATGGTGCAGAAGCCAATCAATTCAAGTGCGCACTGAAAGAGATGACACAGACAACGAATAGGTCTATGCAGCCTTTCTTGGACAAAGCCAAGTGACTTTTCTACCTCTTTATTGAAAAGATACAGGTTTTATGCCATTTTAGTGCATAAGCGAAAACGGGGCGTCATCAAGTATTTTTAATCATCGTCAGCAAATAAGTGCAAATCTATGCTTGTTTAAATCAAAAACATAAACAAAGATCAGCGTATTCCAAATATCAATTTATATTTTGCATCTGTTGTCAAACGTCAGCCGTTTCTCCATCATGGGTGTATGGGAGCAGTCCTGTTCAGATACAGCGTGTTCAGGATATCGGATATCCCGCGCCCTGTGCTTGAACATCAAACTGCATGATTTGTGGTTAAGCCATTCTGTTGAAATAGCAGAGTTACACAAGATACAATTTGATTCTCTCTGAAAAAGACAGCTTATTAGTATCAGTTCTTAAAGCCCTACTAACATATATTGTCATGGAACTGACGTAAAGCTGCCCACGTCAAACCCCAAGACTTTTATTTCCATGGCGAAAACCCCAAAAGACATAGACCGTTGCTTTGGGGAAGACCTTATGTTCACTCATATTGTGTGGTTTTAAATGTATTGTCGCTGAACCCCTTGCTCAAAGACTGGACTGTATTAACCCCTCGCTCCTCTGCTATTCCCCTCAATTAAGCTATTTGTCTCTTAGTGTTTTAAAGTGGTGTTTTGTGACTCTTCTCCCCCCCCCTATCAGCAGGTAATCAAAGCCTGTAAACCTGTCCCTTGGGCTCACTGTGTTATCTGACACCAGGGTTAACCTGGGATTGAAAGCCTGAGCTGGGTTTGAAACCCCAGCCAATCACCATCCAAGGAGCTAGAAGGGCCAACCAATCCCATTCCAGGAATGCACCTCATTGCCTGTAATGGAGCCATCTGCAGAAACTTCAAACGTCTGTGCCCCGAAAACTAACTGCTCCAGTGGGGTGATATTTCAAATGTGGGATGATCCTCATGCGAGCTACCGTTGTGGTGATTCTCAGGAGGGAGCTCCATTGGGAACCCACTTTGCTGAGCCTTTCTTGACCCCAGAAGCTTAAGCAGCCCTGACCATGATCATCCAAGGGGGATATCTACTATATGCTGCCATTCGTGCCCCTACCCCCATATCTGGGCGCTTTTTGAACTGTGACACCCTAGGGACCCGAGCTATCAAACGGTACCCCTGGATTGCTGCTGCTCCTCTGGAATCCCCCCCAAACAAGGACCTGTGCTCTGTATGACTGCAGGTACAGTTAATTATAAAGGCACCATCATGTACCGTGGCGCTGTACAAGACAGGATAACCAATATACATGCAAGTTAAACACATAGAACAGTACCAGAAAAGCCCCTGCTCAAGAGCTTGCACTCTGAGAGGACCTGATGGGGAACTGCTGAATGATGGTGCCGAAATGTCTGGGGGGCGGGAATGTTAACTGTTGTTATCTGATTCTGAACCAAATAAAAGCAGGCCAAGTGAAATGGCCAGTGTGTATCCTGTAATGAACATACAGCCTGCCTGGTGTCTGTCTCAACTACGCTACAGCTATAACCACTCTCAGAAGGCACAGCGTGGCATTCTGGAAATGCAAAGAGGCTCCAAGACAGCCTTTCAGAACAAGCGGGTCTGGAGCTGAGGATCAGGCTGCTCGAGGCACTGAGTTCCGAGCAACTCAGAGGCCGGGCTGATCCTGGTAAGGGGGTGTCTGGAGAGCCAGGACAGGCGGGAAGAGACGGCGTCCCGTCACAATACTCAAATGTGCATTTTTCTATTTGTCATTATTAAAGCAGGTACATACAGTTGTGTTCAAAATTATTCAACCCCCCAATGCTGTAAAGGGTTTTAGGGAATTTAGTGACATTTGTATTTGTATTCAGAATGAAATCCTACAAGGACTTTTTAAAGAACCATATGCAACTAAAATGACATCAATTGGAATTGTAATACAGTAGTAAATGTTTCTTTTGTGAATTCTTCATTGACACAATTATTCAACCCCTTAAAGACTACCACTCTGAAGAACAGAGGTTCATTCAAGTGTTTTCAATCAGGTATTGAAAACACCTGTGGATGTCACGGAGCAGCAATAAAGCATAATAAGCACCAATTAGGCAGCTTTAAAATGACTGTGATACTCAGCTCCTTCTAGACATTTACTGGTGTGGTTACAAACATGGTGAAGTCAAGAGAATGGTCCAGGAAGACAAGAGAAGAGGTGATTACTCTTCACAGGAAGGGCAATGGCTATAAGAAGATTGCAAAGATGTTAAACATACCAAGAGAGACCGTAGGAAGCATCATTCGCAAATTCAAGGCAAAGGGCACTGTTGAAACGCTACCTGGTCGTGGCAGAAAGAAGATGCTGACTTTGACTGCTGTGCGCTACCTGAAGCGTAGAGTGGAGAAAAGTCCCCGTGTGACTGCTGAGGAACTGAGAAAAGATTTGTCAGATGTGGGTACTGAAGTTTCAGCTCAGACAATACGGCGCACACTGCGTAATTACATAGTTATATAGGCTGAAAAAAGACATGCGTCCATCAGGTTCAGCCTCTCCCACATAACCTACTGCTGTTGATCCAAAAGAAGGGAAAAAACCCAGTCTGAAATGATTGCCAATATGCAACATACTGGGAAAAAATTCCTTCTTGACCCCAGAATGGCGTCAGATTTCTCCTTGGATCAAGAAGCTTTTACCCACATATTAAATATTATAACCCTTAATATTCTGTGTCTTCAGGAAGTCATTCAGTCGTTTTTTAAAAGTCTGTACAGACTCTGACCCAACCACCTCAACAGGCAGAGAATTCCACAGCTTTATTGTTCTCACCGTAAAATAACCCTTCCTATGCTTTAAGCTAAATTTTCTTTCTTCCAGTCTAAATGGATGACCCCTTGTCCTATGTATAGTCCTGTTAATGAATAGGTTATCAGACAATGGTTGATAATGGCCCCGTATATATTTATATAAGGTTATCAGATCCCCTCTAAGGCGCCGTTTCTCTAAACAGGTTTAAGCTTGTTAGTCTTTCCTCATAACTTAACCCTTCCATTCCCCTTATTAATTTAGTTGCCCGTCTCTGCACTTTTTCTAGCGCTATAATATCTTTTTTTAAGACCGGTGCCCAAAATTGCACGGCATATTCAAGGTGCGGCCTGACCATTGATTTATACAGAGTCAAAATTATGTTTTCATCCCGTGAGTGAACTCCCCTTTTAATGCTAATACTTTGCTGGCCTTGGCGGCTGCTGTTTGACATTGCACATTGTTACTTAGTTTAAAGTCTATGATTATTCCCAAATCCTTCTCCTGCTTGGATTTCCCTAACTCCAAACCATTTAGGGTATAAATTAAAATTACTTGTGTGTTCTTCACTCCAAATTGCATAACTTTGCATTTATCTAGATTAAATTTCATCTGCCATTTAAGTGCCCAGTCCCCCAATCTATCTAAATCCCTCTGCAGCGAAGTAACATCCTGCTCACATTGTATCACTTTTCCTAGTTTTGTGTCACCTGCAAACACTGATACATGACTTTCAATGCCTATCTCAAGTTCATTTATAAATAAATTGAATAGCATTGGTCCTATAACAGACCCCTGAGGGACACCGCTTACCACTGGTGTCCATCTTGAGAATGCACCATTTATGACCACTGTACCCTATCGTTTAGCCAGTTTTCTATCCAAGAACAAGTATTTTCATCTAGACCAATTTTTCTTAATTTAAATAGTAACCTTTTGTGTGGAACTGTGTCGAAAGCTTTGGCAAAATCTAAGTAAATCACATCCACTGCGACCCCCTGATCTATACTTCTACTTACTTCCTCATAGAACGTAATTAGGTTAGTCTGACATGATCTGTGTTTCATGAAACCATGCTGATTTGTGCCAATTACATTATACCTCCCAATAAATTCCTGAATATTATCCCTTAGTAACCCCTCGAATACTTTCCCAGCCACAGATGTTAAGCTCACAGGTCTATAATTCCCAGGTACAAATTTTAAACCTTTCTTAAATATAGGGACCACGTCAGCTTTTCTCCAATCCTCTGGTACTATTCCTGAAAGAAAAGAATCTTGAAAGATTAAGAACAGAGGTTTACATATTTCAACACCTAGCTCTCTCAGTACTCGCAGGTGAATTCCATCTGGCCCTGGGGCTTTATTCACATTCACATTGTTTAATTTCTGCAAAACCTTGTCCTGAGTCAACCAGTCACTTTGTATTAGTAAGTTTTTATTAATGAATTTCATGTCTCCTGTTATAGGTTTCTCTTTGATAAATACTGAAGAAAAATAATCATTTAAAATTTATGCCTTATCCTGATCTTCCGTTAATAATAACCCTGACTCAGATTTTAGTGAACCTACATTTTCACTCTTGGGTTTTTTAGAATTTATGTACCTAAAGAATCTTTTAGGGTTGGTCTTGCTCTCTTTGGCTATTTCTTTTTCATTTTCTAGTTTAGCCCATCTAATCGCATTTTTACATGCTTTATTGGCTGCCCTATATGATTTATAGGATGTTATTATTATTATTATTATTTATTTATAAAGCGCCAGCATATTCCGCAGCGCTGTACAATAAGCACAGTACAGACAGGGTTACAATACATTGAACAACATTTGACAAACAGTACAGGAGGAGATGAGGGCCCTATTCCCGTAGGAACTCACAATCTAGGAGGGTTGGGGTTGGAAACAGGAGGAGAGGACTGTAAGGTGAGAGTGATTGATGGTTGCGTCAGTGAGTTGGGTGGTAGGCTTCCCTAAATAGGAATGTTTTAAGGGAGCGTTTGAAGGAAGAGAAGTTAGGGGAAAGTCTGACAGCACGAGGGAGAGCGTTCCAGAGAGTGGGGGCTGCGCGTGAGAAATCCTGCAGTCTATCATGGGAAGAGGTGATGCGGGGAGAAGCTAGGCGCAGGTCACTGTTTGACCTTAGGGAGCGGGCTGGGGTGTATTTGGTGATTAGTGAGGACAGGTAGTGGGGCGCTGAGTTAGTGAGGGTTTTGTAGGTAAGGATAAGGATTTTGAACTTAATTCTGCAGTGGATGGGGAGCCAGTGAAGGGACTCGCAGAGGGGAGCGGCAGAGACAGAGCAGCGGGTGAGGTGAATTAGCCTGGCGGAGGCGTTCAGGATGGATTGTAGGGGGGAGAGGTGGGACAGAGGGAGGCCAGATAAGAGATTATTGCAATAATCGAGTCGGGAGATTACCAGGGCGTGTATGAGTTGTTTTGTGGTGACCGCGGTAAGAAATGGCCGAATTCTGGAAATATTACGCAGTTGGTATCGGCAGGAGGAGGAAAGATACTTGATGTGGGGGATGAAGGAAAGAGCAGAGTCCAGTGTAACTCCAAGACAGCGAACTTGGTTTGATGGGGAGATGGTGATACCCTCCACCGTGATAGAGAAGTCAGGAGGTGGGGAGGCATTGGAGGGAGGAATAAGTAGGAGCTCAGTCTTTGACATGTTGATCTTTAGGTGGTGGGAGGCCATCCAGGAGGAGATGCCAGATAAACAGTCACTGACTTTTGAAAGGACAGGGGGAGAGAGATCAGGGGTAGAGAGGTAGATCTGAGTGTCATCAGCGTAGAGGTGGTAATTAAAGCCAAAGCTGTTGATGATTTTGCCCAGGGAGGAGGTGTAGATGGAAAAGAGCAGAGGACCAAGGACAGAGCCTTGAGGTACACCAACAGATAGAGGCAATGAGGAGGAGGAGTTACCAGCAAAGGACACACAGAAGGACCTGTTGGATAAATAGGAGTCAACCCAAGCAAGTGCAGTGTCACCGAGACCCAGAGAGTTGAGTGTCTGTAGAAGGAGGGGGTGGTCAACAGTGTCAAAAGCAGCCGAGAGGTCAAGCAGGATGAGAATAGAATAGTGGCCGTGTTTTTTAGCAGTTAGGAGGTCGTTGGTGACTTTGGTGAGGGCAGTTTCAGTTGAGTGTAGGGGACGGAAGCCAGATTGCAGGGGGTCAAGTAGGGAATTGGAGGACAGGAAGAGGGAGAGGCGGTTGAAGACTAGTTTTTCTAAGAGCTTTGATGTGAAGGGAAGCAGGGATACAGGGCGGTAGTTGGATGGAGAGTTGGTGTCTAGGGATGGTTTCTTTAGTAAAGGGGTAACTAGCGCGTGTTTGAAGGCGGATGGAAAGGAGCCAGTGGAGAGAGATAGGTTGAAGATGTGTGTGAGAGCAGGGGTGAGGAGGAGGAGAGGGGAGGAATTAGATGTGAGGGAATGGGGTCAAGCGGGCACGTGGTGAGATGTGAGGAGGACAATAAGGAATTGACTTCCTCCTCAGTGGTTGGGAGGAAGCGGCAGAGGGTGGCAGAGGGGACCTGTGGGAGTGGAGGTGGCAGATAACTATCTTGTGTTGGGATGTTGCTTCTGATAGTTAGAGTTTTACTGAGGAAGTAGTCTGCCAGGTCTTGAGCGCTGAAGGCAGCTGAGGGGGGAGGTGCAGGTGGGTGGAGGAGGGTGTTGAAGGTGGACCAGAGCCGTTTAGGGTTGGAGGACAGCGTAGATATAAGAGATGAGAAGAAGGATTGTTTGGCCAAGTGGAGGGCAGAGGTGTATGACCGGAGAATAAACTTGAAGTGAACAAAATCAGCTTCAGAGCGGGATTTCCTCCAGGCACGCTCTGCAGTGCGGGAGCATCTTTGCAGGTAGCGAGTTTGGAGGGTGTGCCAGGGCTGAAGCTGGCGGCGTGGGGCCTTGCAGAGTCGAAGAGGAGCAAGAGTGTCAAGAGCAGAGATAAGCGTAGTGTTGTAGTGATTAGTGGCAGCATCAGGGCAGGTGAAGGATGAGGTGTGAGGGAGGTGGTGAAGTAGGTTGGAGAATTGATGGGGGTCCACAGCATGTAGATTTCTGCGAGTGTGTGTGCGGGGTGGGGGAGCAGGGTGTTTAGGAAGTCCAGATAGGTTGAAAGAGAGAAGGTGGTGGTCAGAGATGGGGAAAGGGCGACAGTTGAACTCAGAAATGGAGCAGAGGTTGGAAAAGACCAGGTCAATAACGTGACCATCGCGGTGGGTAGGGAGGAGGGAGGATTGTGTGAGTCCAAGGGAGGACGTGAGTGAAAGAAGTTTGGAGGCAGCAGGAGCGGAAGGATCGTCAATGGGAATGTTGAAGTCCCCGAGAATTAGGCATGGAAGATTAGAAGACAGGAAGTGAGAAAGCCAGGTAGCAAAGTGGTCAAAGAACTGGGAGGTTGGTCCCGGTGGGCGGTAGATGACTGCCACCCTGAGAGCCAGAGGAGAGAACAGGCGGATGCAGTGTGTCTCGAAGGAGGAGAAGGAGAGGGATGGGGGTGGAGGGAGATGCTGGTAGGTGCAGGTGGGAGAGAGCAGGAGCCCGACCCCGCCACCATTTCTCTCACCCGGTCTGGGGGTATGGCTCAAGTGTAGACCGCCATGTGAGAGAGCAGCAACGGAGGCCGTGTCAGAGGGAGTTAGCCAGGTTTCAGTTAAAGCTAGGAGGTTGAAGGAGTTTGAAAGGAAGAGGTCATGGACGGCTGTGAGTTTGTTTCTGTCTCAGATTTATCACATTTAAAAGTTTTAAATGCCTTCTTTTTATTTTTAATTTCCTTAGTTACCTTCCTACTAAGCCACATTGGTTTCAGTCTGTTTCTTTTATATTTATTAAACAGTGGAATATATTGTGACGTGTACTTTTCTAGTGTTAGTTTAAAGATATTCCACTTATCCTCAGTGTTTTTCCCGTGAAAGAGTTTCTGCCAGTCAATGACATTGAGAGCTTCCTTTATTTTAATAAAGTTGGCCTTTTTAAAATTATATGTTTTAGCTGCCCCTTATGAATGTGTTTTTTTGAGTTTATTTCAAAAGTCACCATATTATGGTCACTGTTTCCCAACTGTTCCTTTACATTAATATTTGAGAAAAGATCCACATTATTTGTTATAACCAGGTCCAGACAGTTATCCTCTCTAGTTGGTGTTTCTACCAGTTGTGACATGAAGGTATCATTTAAAATGTTCAGAAACCGGATTCCCTTTGCTGAATTACTAGTCCCACTATCCCAATTAATGTCCGGGTAATTAAAATCTCCAATAATAAAGTGCTACCATGATCTGCAGCCTTCCTAATTTGCTCTAACAGTTCTTCCTCATCACTATGGGATCTGGCTCGCGTGATTGGCCTTTTGGCAGCGGCAAGGCTGGCGGTGACACCAACCCCCCTACACTATCGGGCCCTCCAATGCCTGAAGGCCCTTTTTCTCAGGAAGGGTCTCCCCTACACTGCTCGGATCTGTCTCTCGGGAGAGGCCAGACTAGATCTGGAATGGTGGACCGATCACCTCCACTACTGCAACGGCAGGCCTATCCTGGTATCGCCCCCGACGATTACCCCAGGTTGGGGTGCTTATTGCGAAGGTTCCTCCACAGGAGGTCGCTGGTCCGCTCAGGAACGTCACCTACACATGAACGGCTTGGAACTCTTGGCAGGACTCTTTGCGCTCCAGAGTTTTCTCAAGGATCACACACATCGCTCAGTCCTCCTCCGGATGGACAACTTCCCGGCGGTCTGATACATCAACTCGCTGGGCGGTCCTCGCTCCCTACTTCTGACGACAATGGCTTCCCGCCTTTGGGAATGGTGTTTTCAGACAGGGATCGTAGTCCAGGCGCAGTTTATTCCGGGAATCTCGAATCAATTCGCAGATTGGAACTCGAGACACACGGAAGACTCCGGGGATTGGCGGCTGCGATCGTCAGTGTTTTCCGGCGTGGCGGCCCTCTGGGGGCCGTTTCACGCGGACTTATTTGCCTGCCGTCTCAACGCTCATCTCCCACTCTTCTACAGTTGGCGTCCAGACCCACTGGCCGAAGCAACGGACGCTTTCCTGCAGGATTGGTCCGGGGCTCGCCAGTACACCTTCCCGCCATTTCAGTTGATCGCTCGCACGCTGCGACAGGTCAGGACCCAGCAGGTCCAGGTGGTTTTAATCACCCCGTTTTGGCAGAACCAGCATTGGTTCCCGATCCTGTTGGAACTCCTAGTGGATATTCCACGTTATCTCCCGTCTCTCCCGGATCTCCTGGTAGACTCATCCGGACACCCTCACCCGCTACTATCCACAGGCCACAGTCTGTTGTTGGCCTCGCTGGTATCGGGACGCCCGGGGAGCCAGAGAGATTTCGGAACTAGATCCTGTTATAAATCAGCTTGGCTCACCTGGCATCATTGGTGTCTGTCAAGGGATCAGGATCCCTTCCAGGCCCCTTTGAGCTTCGTATTGGACTTCCTTACAGAAATCTTTGATCAAGGTAAAGCTTATCGCACGCGCCCCCGCAATGACACCTAATTACTCCGGCGGCGGTTCCAGGTGCTGGGCTGACATCGAGGAGACATCGGGGCCGAACGCTGGCCCCAAAGAGAGGACGCGCTCAGCTGAGCTGAGCGCGTCCACCGCAGCGAAGTGGTTAAACCAAACCTGGTCATGTTTGGTATCATTGGAAAGGCCATGATCAGACCATCTAGCGGCCACGGATCGGGAGATGGGGGATCCTTTGGATCACCTTATCTCAACATGGCAGCTAGTTGGTTAACTGGCCCACTGACATCCTCACACATATGGTGAGGTTGGTAGTGGGTAGGGGGGGCCTGGAGGCTTGACTGACAACCAAGATGTCCAGGACCTTCAGGTTCAAATCGTGTTTTGGCAACAATTACTGCCGAAAGGCGATCCGGCAGCGAAATTGTTAATGCTATAAACCGTTGAAAAGGGGAGACACTCTCCTTTCCAGCGGTGCTAAAAGCATCACTGTAGCTTCAATGGTTGGGAAATTGGAGGGGGACTCCTTCGGAGCCCTCTTTGATTTCAATGGGGGCACCTGCTGATGACGTCACCACACAACGTGGTGATGTCATCGAGCTCGCCGGCCCATGTAAATCACATGGGCAGGCTTCCTCCCTGCCACATCTGCGAGGGATCCAGCGAGGGAAGTATCGGGTGGGAGGGGGGGGTTAGGCGCCGCTGACGTACTATGTACGTCCGCGGGTCTAAGGGAGACCCGTGGGCAGGACGTACATAGTATGTCAACGGTCCTTAAGGGGTTATGTTGTATTTTGTTTCCCTTGAATATAATAAAGAGCCTTTCAGATTGTCTGATGTTGTGTATTTCTGCCGGATCGTGCGCGCACTTGGATGTGGAGTATCTAGCCACAGGGACAGCTCTCCACATCGGGTCCATAAACAAGTTTTGCCAAAGTGAGTAATTGTTGAATTTTCCTAGTGTGTGATGGAAAGTTCGAATTATAAGACTCTGAGGCGAGTATTTGCATCTCTTTCAGTATTTATTAAACAGCAACAAAAGAAAAACGTTTATTTTGAACAAAAACATCGGGAAACCATCCCTTCCTCCACCCCTTTATCCCAGCATCCATCCAAAGGCATAAACCCCCCGAATCCCAGAAATAAGGCCTCTTTCTTTAGGAAATGAAACCACCAACGAGGCAAAAGCGATCAGAATCAAGGAGCCAGGAGAAAGCTGAGCCAGTGGCAAACGGGGACCAATGATCAGTAAGCTGCGGAAGAAAAGTACACGAAACACAGGTCAAACAGAGCGCACCCAGGGAAAGGTGCGCGACCGAACATAAACAAATCCTGAAGCACTGTACCCTGGGTGGGTGAAGGAGGGAAATACTCGTCTACGAGTCTTATAATACTTTAAATGTCCATCACAAACTAGAGGAATATAAATGAATTATTTTGCTGTTTAAGCCTAATAATCAGTAGAATAGTAATCAACCTTCCAGTCCCCTGCAGAGGATTGCTAAGGAAGAAACTATTCCCGGCTAAATAATTGAGCCATAATTTAGTGAAATTATTTATATTCCAAGAATACTGGTTGTGGACATCTAAAGATCAATTATATACCTACAAGGTGGAAAGCCTGCCCAGAGGGCAGTCTATTGTGGATATACTGCCCCAGCTCGTGGATATACTGCCCCAGCTCGTGGATATATGCCCCAGCTCGTGGATATACTGCCCCAGCTCGTGGATATACTGCCCCAGCACGTGGATATACTGCCCCAGCTCGTGGATATACTGCCCCAGCTCGTGGATATACTGCCCCAGCTCGTGGATATACCGCCCCAGCTCGCGGATATACCGCCCCAGCTCGCGGATATACCGCCCCAGCTTGCGGATATACCGCCCCAGCACGTGGATATACCGCCCCAGCACGTGGATACTGCCCCAGCACGTGGATACTGCCCCAGCTCGTGGATATTTGCCCCCCCAAGCTCTCATGGATATTTGCCCCCAAGCTCAGACCCCAAACCAGACATGGGGCGGCTGTTCGAATGCTCTATCGGCATTCAGACAGCCGCCCCTGGAGCTCCGCATACTTACCTGCTGAGCGGCGAAGGGAAAGTTTCGCCCGCTTCCGCTCGTTGAAGGACCCAAGCCGCGGTCACGTGGGACTCCCACGTGACCGGGGCTTGGGTCCTTCAAAAAGCGGAAGCGAGGGAACTTTCCCTTTGCCGCTCAGGGGTTGGATGCGCGCGGCAGCCGGGTAGAGGCTGCGAGCGCAGCCTCTACCCGGCTGCTGTGTGCATCTTGTAACCGCCGCGGCGACCGCACAGCCGGCTCGTGCCGGGGCGGTTGCATGCGCGCGCAGCCAACCGCCGCTGGTTGCGCGCGCATGCGCAGGGTAAGGCTTGGCGACGGACACGCCAAGCCTTACTCTTTTATAGTATAGGATAGTGAGATACGCTGGGACCGTGAAATAGCTTTTATATGTCAAGTGCCGTCAGTCCCATTCGTAAAACTAGCATAACTCCTTCCATATTCATCTTGCAGCCCTTTCGATTGAATGCATGTACTGTAAGTCAATAAGAAGCGCTGGGTTAACGTATATTGAATTAAGTGCTGTGATTGATCTGTGATAGAGATAGTCTACCTATCGAGTGTTTTGTGTATCTCCCTGAAGGAAGTTGCATTTAGTGAATAGGCCCCCACAATAATAAATTGTGCTGCAGGTGATGCCCAGTAACTGAGTGTTTATTTTAGCCAGGTGGAGGATTGGTTTATAATGGGAATGGTTTAAGTGAAAAGAATAGAGCCTGGTGTTTAAGAGCTGAGGCGTGTATATCTGTGGTGCGGTCTATAAACCTAAAATATTTGTCCATTAGATTATTGCGTGTCGCTGTATCGCTACTAATCACGATCTATAATTACTTGTAAATTGTCTCTTGCTAATCCGTTGATAACATGATTGTATGAAACTTGATGTGTGAATAAATTTTGGTTTGAATTGTTTTACCGTTACGCAGTCTCATATCATCTTTATTGATTTTATTGTGTCTAAAAATATCTAGATAGCATTAAAAGAACTCGGGATAACGTGCCATATATTTGATAAGACGTATATTCATTGATTGGTTATTATCTTATTTTCTTAAGGGTAAAATAGCAATTTATACCACTGCTATTGGAGGCACTGTCAATAATATATATATATATATATATCTACAATAAGAAAAATATACGTCATAATTAATATATCCCTGACCTATTAAAGAAGTCAATAATCTCTAACAGCGGCCAGCACAGCCAGCAAGCGTGCGGCCAGCACAGCCAGCGAGCGCGGCCAGCACAGCCAGCGAGCGCGCGGCCAGCAGGGGACGCTCACACGCTGCGGGAGGGGGACGCTCATACGCTGCGGGGGGGGGGGGGACGACGACGCTCACACGCTGCGGGGGACGACGACGACGCTGTGTGAACTGGGACGACGCTCACACGCTGCGGGGGGGACGCTCACACGCTTGCGGGGGGACGCTAACACGCTTGCGGGGGGACGCTCACACGCTGCGGGGGGGACGCTCACACGCTGCGGGGGGGACGCTCACACGCTGCGGGGGGGAC